>BLSH010026078.1:49465-60360 GCA_018402905.1 Glandirana rugosa
TACCCACCCCCTACCCCCCACCCATAATCACCATTACCTCACCTGTGCCCGCCTCTCCCCATCCCCCACCCATAATCACCACTACCTCACCTGTGCCCGGTGCCGGCTCTCTTCATCAATAATTCTGTACACTGAAATCTATCTAAACCCAAAAACAAAAATCTCATCCTGTGGCCTAGCAGTCCCTGCGTTGTGCTACTTGCAGATCTTTAACTTTATTTCCACATGGAGATCCTGCCAGTAACTTTCTGTCCAAGGGTGACACCTAGTGGTAGAACCATAATAGTACATGCAGCTGCTATGGGGCCCCCAGTAGGGAGGTTTTCTGCACAGACCCCGCATTGGGAGGCTTTTTCCCAGAATGCAGCGAGACATCAGGACAGGGCGAGGATACAAACTCATCTACAGAAGGCACAGGGATTGGACCTCTGAGGACCTCTGTAGTCATTTCCTCGGATGAATCCCCTTTCTGATTGTTTGGGACATCCGGAAACCCCCCCCCCCCCCTTGTCCGGAGAAGAAAAGGTGAGCGTTACCTTCAGTCCTGTGTCACCCTGAGACCATTCATGTGTGGGGGGCTTCTCAGCCAAGGGAGTGGGGGGCTCACTCACAATTCAGCGTGAATAATGAACGGTACAAAACTTTTCCCAACCATCCAAGAACACTTTGGTGAGGAACAATGCCTATTTTCCAGCATGGTGGAGCGCCTTGCCATAAGGCAAAAGTCATAACTAAGTGGCTTGGGGAACAAAACATGGAAATTTTGGGTCCACGGCCAGGAAATTCCCCAGACCTTAATCCCATTGAGAACTTGTGGTCAACCCTCAGGAGGCGAGTGAGCAAAAAAACCCAAAAATTTCTTACAAACCCCATGCATTAGTTATACAACAATGGGGGGGCTATTAGTGTTACAAGGTCTCAGGTGTGAATGGGGAGCGGGTGTGTTAAATTTGGTGTTATCGCTCTCACTCTCTCATACTGGTCACTGCAAGTTCAACATGGCACCTTGTGGCAAAGAACTCTCTGAGGATCTGAAAAAAAGAATTGTTGCTCTACATAAAGATGGCCTAGGCTATAAGAAGATTGGCAAGACCCTGAAACTGAGCTGCAGCATGGTGGCCAAGACCATACAGCGGTGTAACAGGAGAGGTTCCACTCAGAACAGCGCCTCACCATGGTCGCCCAAAGAAGTTGAGTGCCGTGCTCAGCGTCATATCCAGAGGTTGTATTTGGGAAATAGACGTATGAGTGCTGCCAGCATTGCTGCAGAGGTTGATGGGGTGGGGGGCAGCCTGTCAGTGCTCAGACCATACGCCGCACACTGCATCACATTGGTCGTCCCAGAAGGAAGCCTCTTCTAAAGATGATGCACAAGAAATCCTGCAAACAGTTTGCTGAAGACAAGCAGACTAAGGACATGGATTACTGGAACCGTGCCCTGTGCTCTGATGAGACCAAGATAAACTTATTTGGGTCAGATGGTGCCAAGCGTGTGTGGCAGCAACCAGGTGAGGAGGACAAAGACAAGTGTGCCTTGCCTACAGTCAAGCATGGTGGTGGGAGTGCCATGGTCTGGGGCTGCATGAGTGCTGCCGGCACTGGGGAGCTACAGAACATTGAGGGAACCATGAATGCCAACATGTACTGTGACCTACTGAAGCAGAGCTTCCCCTCCCTTCAGAGACTGGGCCACAGGGCAGTATTCCAACATAACGACCTCAAACACCTCCAAGACGACCACTGCCTTGCTAAAGTAGCTGAGGGTAAAGGTGATGGACTAGACAAGCATCTCCAGACCTAAACCCTGTTGGGCATCTGTGGGGCTCCTCAAACGGAAGGTGGAGGAGCGCAAGGTCTCTAACATCCCCCAGCCCTGTGATGTCGTCATGCAGGAGGGGAAGAGGACTCCAGCGCCAACCTGTGAAGCTCTGGTGACCTCCATGCCCAAGAGGGTGGAAAATAATGGCGGCCACACAAAATATTGACACTTTGGGCCCAATTTGGACATTTTCACTTAGGGGTGTACTGACTTTTGTTGCCAGTGGTTTAGACATTAATGGCTGTGTGTTGAGTTATTTTGAGGGGACAGCAAATTTACACTGTTATACAAGCTGTGCACTCACTACTTTACATTGTAGCAAAGTGTCAGCTCTTCAGTGTTGTCACATGAAAAGATAGAAGAAATGGGAGGGGTGTACTTACTTTTGTCACATACTGTATATACTGTGTCTGCACTATGTATGTTCTGTAAGTATTTGGGGGGTGTTGGTTTGCTATATTGGAGAATCGTCAGGCTCCTGACAGATCAGTCGTTACCTCCAGGAACCAATCACCGGCATTCAGCTTCTGGAGGTCATTCCAGGTGAAGTTGGTGCAGTTTTCAGCGTCCCGGAACCAAAACTCAGGCAATTTCTTGATGTTGGTCGTCCTCAGCAGGGTGTCGTCGTGCATCAGAAACGGGACTCCATCCAAGCTGAGGCAAGAATGAGAAGAAAGCATCAAAAGACTGCAGACAGAAAGCAGAGGAAGGGGAGCTCCTCGTCTTACCTCACGCGGACGTCCGTCTCAAACACGGTTCCTCTGAAGTCCACCATCTTCTGGAAGGACATCATTGTGTTTTCTGGAGCCAACTGCAATATAAAGAGCTCATCACCCTAAACCCTCCAATCAGAGGCCTGCGCCCACCATCCTAAACCGTCCAATCAGAGACCTGTGCTCATCACCCTAAACCCTCCAATCAGAGGCCTGTGCTCATCATCCTAAACCATTCAATCAGAGCCCTGTGCTCACCATCGTAAACCATTCAATCAGAGGCCTGTGCTCATCACCCTAAACCCTCCAATCAGAGGCCTGTGCTCACCATCCTAAACCCTCCAATCAGAGGCCTGTGCTCACCATCCTAAACCATTCAATCAGAGGCCTGTGCTCACCATCCTAAACCGTCCAATCAGAGGCCTGTGCTCATCACCCTAAACCCTCCAATCAGAGGCCTGTGCTCACCATCCTAAACCGTCCAATCAGAGGCCTGTGCTCACCATCCTAAACCATTCAATCAGAGGCCTGTGCTCACCATCCTAAACCATTCAATCAGAGGCCTGTGCTCATCACCCTAAACCCTCCAATCAGAGGCCTGTGCTCATCACCCTAAACTGTCCAGTCAGAGGCCTGTGCTCATCACCCTAAACCTCCAATCAGAGGCCTGTGCTCATCACCCTAAACCCTCCAATCAGAGGCCTGTGCTCACCATCCTAAACCATCCAATCAGAGGCCTGTGCTCACCATCCTAAACCATTCAATCAGAGGCCTGTGCTCACCATCCTAAACCATCCAATCAGAGGCCTGTGCTCACCATCCTAAACCATTCAATCAGAGGCCTGTGCTCACCATCCTAAACCATTCAATCAGAGGCCTGTGCTCACCATCCTAAACCCTCCAATCAGAGGCCTGTGCTCATCACTAGAGTTGAGCGAACCCGGACTGTAAAGTTCGGGTCCGTAACGAACTTTGGGATGTCCGGGACCCGAAGTCGGACTTTTCAAAAAAAAGTCTGGGTTCGGGTCCGGGGTTCTGGTAATTTTACCAAAAGTTCTGAAAATTGCTGTAAAAAAGTCCAGGAAAGTCCTAGAGGTCTGCAAAAGGAAGGAAATTGGGGTAAGGGTGGGACAAGTGCCCTACAAAGAAATGGGGACAGGGAAATAACTAAAAGCATTTTAAAAAAAATAAAAACATAAAAAAAGCAAAAATGGAGGTGGATGTGGACAATCTTCAAACTGTGTCTGAAAAGTATAAATTAACGGTAGAAGCCATATAAATGTTCTAAAATCATCTTCAAACTGTGTCAAAAAAGTATAAATAAGACGGGAGAACCCATATCACTGTTCTGCAAACATCTGGAAAGTCTGTGTGTCACTTTAACTAAAACCGGGACTAACTGAACTACCGTTCTGCAAACATCTGGAAAGTCTGTGTAACACAAAAACCGGGAGAACCCATATCACTGTTCTGCAAACATCTGGAAACTGTGTGTGTCACTTTAACTAAAACCGGGACTAACTGAACTACCGTTCTGCAAACATCTGGAAAGTCTGTGTAACACAAAAACCGGGGAGAACCCATATCACTGTTCTGCAAACATCTGGAAGCTGTGTGTGAAACTACAGCATAGAGAAGAACAGGGATATGGTTTCGCTCTGCTTAAGTTTCACACACAGTTTCCAGATGTTTGCAGAACAGTGATATGGGTTCTCCCGGCTTATTTATACTTTTTTGACACAGTTTGAAGATGATTTTAGAACAGTTATATGGCTTCTACCGTTAATTAATACTTTTCAGACCCATTTTGAAGATGGTCCACATGCACCTCCATTTTTGCTTTTTTTATGTTTTTATTTTTTTTTAAATGCTTTTAGTTATTTCCCTGTCCCCATTTCTTTGTAGGGCACTTGTCCCACCCTTACCCCCATTTTTCTTTCTTTTGCAGACCTCTAGGACTTTACAGGACTATTTTACAGCCATTTTTGTGCTTAAAAGTTTGGGTCCCCATTGATTTCAATGGGGTTCGGGGTCCGGGACAAAGTTCGGGTTCTGTCCGGACCCGAACCCGGACTTTGTCCCGAAGTTCGGCCGAACCAGCAGAACCCGAACTTCTAGAAGTTCACTCAACTCTAATCATCACCCTAAACCCTCCAATCAGAGGCCTGTGCTCACCATCCTAAACTGTCCAATCAGATACCTGAGCTCATCACCCCAAACCGTCCAATCCGAGGTCTGTGCTCACCATTCTAAACTGTCCAATCAGAGGCCTGTGCTCACCATTCTAAACTGTCCAATCAGAGGCCTGTGCTCACCATTCTAAACTGTCCAATCAGAGGCCTGTGCTCACCATTCTAAACCATTCAATCAGAGGCCTGTGCTCATCACCCTAAACCCTCCAATCAGAGGCCTGAGCTCACCATCCTAAACCCTCCAATCAGAGGCCTGTGCTCACCATCCTAAACCGTCCAATCAGAGGCCTGAGCTCACCATCCTAAACCCTCCAATCAGAGGCCTGTGCTCATCACCCTAAACCCTCCAATCAGAGGCCTGTGCTCACCATCCTAAACCGTCCAATCAGAGGCCTGCGCTCACCATCCTAAACCGTCCAATCAGAGGCCTGTGCTTGCCATCCTAAACTGTCCAATCAGAGGCCTGCGCTCACCATCCTAAACCGTCCAATCAGATTCCTGAGCTCATCACCCTAAGCCCTCTGAAAAATGTAAGACCTGGTATCAGCATCCCCCTCCCCCCGACCTTGTTTAGCAGAGCTCAGACTGGAAGAGGGAGGACTGAAGGCCAATCAGGTTTGCTTCATGCAGACAAGGAGCACGCTGATAGGAGGAGACAGCAGAGAGAGAAGAGAGGTGACTTCATCAGCCTGCTGCTGCTCTTTCACTGTCCAGTCAGCATGCCAGAGGAAGTGAGAGGACACCACTCCATTCCTTACCTGTAAGTGGAGTCATTCACCTGGTTGTGCTGTGCTGCAAAGCTGTGTAAATCTCAGGACTGGATGGACAGAATTAAAAATATGATAGAAGGGCCGCTATGTATTTAGTGGCTTTCAATTAAATCTGATTGGAGTATACGGGGGGAGGGGGGGGTTTGTACCCGGACACCGCCCTCTGACCACCTCTACAGAATAAAGCTCCGCCCCATTCATCTCCTGAAGCTTACCATTGGTGCTCCCCGATGTCCAATAATCTTGGGTTTGGGGGGGAGCTCAGACGCCTTCATGACGCAGGGCGATGAGGTGAAGATGGGGCTCACAAACAACGCACAGACCAGGAGGAGGTAAACCACCAGCACCAGGCTCTTCAATACTGCGAAAAGAGGACAGCTAAGAAACGCGCCGCCACCTTCCTTTGCTTCCAAATCAAAATTTGGACAAATATTCTTTTGTTATGACGACGGCAACAAATCCGAAATAAGGAAACAAAATTTCAGATGAAACTCGAATTCAGATACATTTCAAATAGAATACAACATTTCCGAAGAGAATAAAATAGAATAGAAAATAAACAGAATAAAAATAACACAAAAAATAAAAGGAAGAGAATAGAAATGGAAATCAGAATAATGGAAATAAAATTTGCATAGAATAGAAATAGAAAAGAGTAAAACAAAACAGAATACAAAATAAAATAATAGAATAGAAAATAAGTGAACGGAATAAAATAGAACAGAGTGAAACATAAAACGCAAAATATAAAATAAATTAACAGAATAAAATAGAATTGAAAATAAAGGAAAGGAATAGAAATAAAACAGAGAAAAATAGAATATAAAATAAATGAACAGAATAAAATAGAATATAAAATAAAGGAAAATAATTTAAATAGAACAGAGTAAAATAGAATAGAAAATAAATGGACAGAATAAAATAGAAAATAAAGGAAGAGAATAAAAATAGAAAAGAGTAAAACAAAACAGAATATAAAATAAACAGAATAAAATAGAATAGAAAATAAAGGAAGAGAATAGAAAAAGAACAGAGTAAAACAGAATATAAAATAAATGAACAGAATAAAATAGAATATAAAATAAAGGAAAATAATAGAAATAGAACAGAGTAAAAATGAATATAAAATAAATGAACAGAATAAAATAAAATAGAAAATAAAGGAAGAGAATAGAAATATAAATCAGAATAACGGAAATAAAATTAGCATAGAATAGAACAAGAATAGAGTAAAACAAAACAGAATACAAAATAAAAGAATAGTATAGAAAATAAATGAACAGAATAAAATAGAATAGAAAATAAAGGAAAGGAATAGAAAAGAGTAAAACAAAACAGAATATAAAATAAACAGAATAAAATAGAATAGAAAATAAAGGAAACGAATTCAAATAGAACAGAATAAAATAGAATAGAAAATAAATGGACAGAAAAAAATATAAAATAAAGGAAGATACTAGAAACAGAACAGAGTAAAACAGAATATAAAATAAATGAACAGAATAAAATAAGATATAAAATAAAGGAAGAGAATAGAAATGGAATAAAGTAAAACAAAACAGAATACAAAATAAAAGAATAAAATAGAAAATAAAATAGAAAATAAAGGAAGAGAATAGAATAAAGTAGAAAGGATATAACCTTCTTCCAAAATGTGAATAGCATAAAATAGAGAAAGAGGATAACTATTTTCCGAAAATTCGAATAAAATAAATTCAAATTGGAATAGAAAATAGAAGAATAGAACAGAAAGGGATAGAAAGGAACAGAAAGAAGGTAACCATCTTCCAAAATTCGAACTTTGAATAGAATAAATTTAATTTGAATGGAATTGGAATTTATTTGAGATTTTTCCAAATTCGGTCTGTTTGAGTTCAATTGGACCGAATTCAGAATATTCAAATCGATTGGAATTTGAATAAACGACAGGAATTTCCAAACTTGAATTAAACAAAATTTATGTAAACAACAAAATCAAATGAATGTTTTCTAGTCCAGTTCCAGACCTGAAACATAACGAAGGTCGCATTCCCTTCCAGTATTCAGCGATCACAAGGAGGAAACGATTAAATAAAGCTTTTCTGTTTTCATTACAAACGTCATCATACGCTGTGACGTCATCATACACTGTGACGTCATCATACACTGTGACGTCATCGCCGGCTCTCTGTGCTTCTCTATGCAATGCAGGAAGATCATGGCTGGTGGGAGGGGCTGGCAGAGCCCTCAGCCCTGATGCAAGCAGTGGGAGGAGTTATGCAAAAATCAAAATCAATAACTGTGCAAGGCTGAAGGGAAGGCCGCAGGTCGGATTTAAATAATAAAATACTGGGGCCCTCAAACCTCAGTGTGGCCCCCGCCATCACCTCCGCCCTTCCCATCCCCCTTCCACAGCTATGGCAGGAAATCCTCAGCCAATGACTTGGATACATTGTCCAATGACAAAGGTTAAACGATACAAACAATTCATTGTTTCTATTATTGGATTACATTTTATTATTATACTTTGTTACCTTTTCCCTTCGTTTCCCAGAAATATCCAGCGACCACCCAGGCCAAGGCCGACACCCCGATCACCGCGCCCATGTGCAGGAAGGGACTGGTCGCCTGCGGAGGAAGAGGAAGGGGGGGTTCTGTAAGTGGCCACAAAGTGACAGTTTACATAGAAAAACCTGATAGGAAAACCTCCTGACCCCCCCCAAAAGACCCTCCTGACCCCTCCCCCCGAGAAAACAACCTGACGCCTTCCCCCCAAGAAAACCTCCTGACCCCTCAGCCCCCAAGAAAACATCCTGACCCCTCAGCCCCCAAGAAAACCTCCTGACCCCTCCCCCAAGAAAACCTCCTGACCCCTCCCCCCAGAAAACCTCCTGACACCACCCCCAAAAAATCCTCCTGATCCTTCAGCCCCCAAGAAAACCTCCTGACCCCCCTGCCCCCCAAACAAACCTCCTGACCCTTCCTCCCCCACCTGCACTCACAGTATGTCCTAAGGATTGAGAATCATCCAGGGTGTTCTTCAATCCGGGAGACTGAGGACATCCTGTGGGAGAAAACAGTACTGCAGGGGACAGACACTAACCATACACAGCAGTGCCCATCAATGACCCCATACACAGCAGTGTCCATCAATGACCCCATACACAGGAGTGCCCATCAATGACCCCATACACAGGAGTGCCCATCAATGACCCCATACACAGGAGTACCCAACAATGACCCCATACACAGGAGTGCCCATCAATGACCCCATACACAGGAGTGCCCATCAATGACCCCATACACAGGAGTGCCCATCAATGACCCCATACACAGGAGTGCCCATCAATGACCCCATACACAGGAGTGCCAATCAATGACCCCATACACAGGAGAGATGCGCACAGTGGTGCTCAGGTCTGCGGTTGGAGGAGGGGAATGAATGAACTCCTCATAGCGCTCAGCACAGAATGCCGCCATCCGGAGGAGCGATAATGCATGGTGCAAGGTTTCAAATCTGCAGCTCTCATGCCCATCTCCTGTGATCCCGCCATGGAGGTCACTTCCTGTTATCGGGTGACAACGCTCCGTCCCTGTCTCCCAATTGTCCTCCTGCGTTGTCACCCTGTCACATGGACTTCCCAATGGACACTAAGTGACAATTCCATCACACATTACACAGATGACTCCCAGAGGAACCCCCCCAGGATTGGTCAGCTAAGAGCCAATAGAGGAGCTCGGAATCAGCGACCCATGATAACGGGCGATCACCTGACACGGATGGATCCCATACATTGTTCTAGATTTTAGGGGCTGTAGACAAAACAGTTTGGGTGGGGGAGGGGAGGGTGGGAACTGCTGGTTGTTTTTCTTACCCAGAGAGGATTTAATTATTTTCTGATGTTTTCTTTGTTGCCAAAATTCAGAGAACAAAACAACAAAATTACAACACAAAAAAATACTTTGTCCCCGGAGGAGGCGCTAACCACAGTTTACTGCGACCACAGCCTCTCGCGCGCCATCCCGGCCTCTCACATTCCATCCCGGCCGCTCACATGCCACCCCGGCCGCTCACACATCGCCCCGGCCTCTCACATGCCACCCCGGCCTCTCACATGCCACCCCGGCCTCTCACATGCCATCCCGGCCTCTCACACATCGCCCCGGCCTCTCACATGCCATCCCGGCCTCTCACACATCGCCCCGGCCTCTCACATGCCATCCCGGCCTCTCACGCTTCGCCCCGGTCTCTCACATGCCATCCCGGCCTCTCACATGCCATCCCAGCCTCTCACATGCCATCCCAGCCTCTCACATGCCATCCCAGCCTCTCACGCATCGCCCCGGCCTCTCACATGCAATCCTGGCCTCTCACATGCCATCCCGGCCTCTCACATGCCATCCTGGCCTCTCACATGCCATCCTGGCCTCTCACATGCCATCCCGGCCTCTCACATGCCATCCCGGCCTCACACGCCACCCCGGCCTCTCACACGTCATCCCGGCCTCTCACATGCCATCCCGGCCTCTTGCGCAGGTCACCCCCCCACTCATAAATCCCCGGAGATTCCCACTTTGGGGTTCAGGGTTATGTAGAACGTGCAGAGCATGCCCAGCAGATCAGGCGATGCCACCAGGAGGCCGGCTGGATCAAGGACAGGACAGCGCTGGATTGGCTGGCCAGGTCACTATGCAATTTCAGCGCCGTCCAGCAGACAAGGAAAGAGGAGAGTGGCAATAAAAAGGTTGAAGTTCTTTAAGATTTTCCTTCCCCTTTGATTTCAAAGCATTTCACCAAAATTCTGAAATTAAACGGAAATCTTTGCGTTTCTGTGATTTTATCGAGAAGGCGAAAAACGCCCATTTTGCTCATCCAAAATAAAAAATTACCTGCAAGGAGACCGCCACCGCCGCCCATTCAGTCTTCCACTTTATATCCAAACCGATCATTCCCAGGGAGACCAGCGCCGCGCAGAATATGAACAGGACCTGTCCGGGAAAAACACAGCATTCTGGGTAAAATATTCCCAACGTTCCCTCACCTTCCACCAACTATGAGCGGAGTCTCACCTTATGTACCCAATGCAGCCTGAGGGGCGGAGCGCAAACCACCAGGATCATAGAGAGGATCTACAGGACGCGGGAGATAGGAGACGGGACCGTTAGTGCGCAATTCTCAATCCACATCCAACCAGCAGGTGGCAACATTGTAACAAGTCAGGTCTTCATCACCAAAAACAATTAAAATATACAAAAATATATATATACACCGTACATAATATAATAATGTAATATATATCTTTATATATATATATATATAGGGGGTCGACCAATATCATTTTTACAGGACAGTGACAGGTCCTCTTTATGGAGAGATCTGGGGTCTATAATGAATGTAAACATCCCATGTGACAGTAATAGG
>BLSH010026092.1:52587-78770 GCA_018402905.1 Glandirana rugosa
CTCACTAGATGACTAGGGACAGTGACGCTAGTCAATCTAGAGAGTACGGGTACGGTTAACCTGGGGGGGGGGAGCTAGGGGTTAACTGTGTTCCTTGGGTGTGTTCTTACTGTGGGGGGGGGTTGGGCTACCATGGGCATGAGAGATCTAACTGATCGCAGTGACAGGGATCAGTAGATCACTCATGCCCCTACTAACAGAGCGGGGAACCGCCGTGTTTACATCAGCGTTTCCCCGTTCTTTCCCTGTGGCTGCTTATCGCGGCCCGCCGGCGGACATCGGGTCCGCCCGAGCCGTGGGCACACTCCTCAGGAGTGCGGCGGGTACGTGCCCCCTAGCGGCTGTTCGATTCGCGCTCAGCATCCCGACTGCCGCCGTAAAAAGACGGCACGCGGTCGGGAACAGGTTAAAATGGTTTAACCTGCCTGGCGGTATAATTATTTCAGATTTTTGGTGCTAAACACGGTACCATTAATTTGCATGGAAATTTGGCGTTTTATATCGTATGCCTGTAATTCTTAGGAATAACTCTCTTAAATCTGTCCAAACAAGAGTCTAGTAGACATCCCGGGTATGATAAAGTTTGAAACAAGAAATCATAAATTATAATATAATAAATAACTATAAATAATTATCAAAAATAATAATATAATAGTAATAAAAATGTATTCAATATTGTGATTAAATCAAAAACACTGAAATTTGCTCATTTGCAGAATTGTCGCTGTCGTCACTTTCAGTGTCTGATGATAAATTTTCCCAAAAATCAGTATCACTCAATTCTGCAAATGATTCTTATTTACTATCGCTGTTTACTAGCTGATCAAAACCACTTTTGACGTAAAGGGACACTTTTTGGATGCCATGGACATTCTCAAGTTTCCAGGCTGAAAGAATGGCATATATAATATAAAAGTGCATGCAGGGCACTGGGAAAACCACTACAGACAAAGGGGATGTGAAATGATTTCATACAGTAATGTAATCTTACAGATTACAGTGTACTGTATGTTTACTGTGTGTTTCACTTTTTGAATTTGCTGCCAGACTCCGCCCCCGTACGACGCGACGCTCGCAGGGAACGGCGCCCGGCACACAGAGGCATCAGGCGGAGGACACAGCCGCAGACACAGTGGGGAACATTGCTGGATCCAGGGGACAAGGTAAATAACACTGCCTGGATCCAGCGATGCAATCCCGAGTGTGGTTCAGGGTTAGCGCTCTTGGTACAGAAAATTCACCCTGAGCCACACTCGGGAATACCGCCAGGAAGGTTAAGTATATGTAAACCCAGTCACTAAATTATCATATGAAATTGAACATGTCCATGTTATTTCAAACGTCCTTTATAATCATTTTAAATCTGCTGATTTGTTAAAATAATATCTGGTGATCTCACCATTAAGGCTTTTGTTTAGGCACTTCGTGTTAAAAGGGAACAATGCTCTGTCCCTGTCTCCCAATTGTACCCCTGTGTTGTCAACATGGGCTTCCGATGTAGTCTATAGGTGCCTCCTGAAGACGTCATATAGATGAAACACGTCAGTGGAGCTACAGCAAGTGACGTTATTCCAATGTGTTTTGTTGAGATGATGTTTTCAGGTGGCACCTCCTGAAGACATCAAATTGACAAAATGTGTCAGGGCAGAGCTGTGTACACCTGGAAGTGACGCGGTACACCTGGATGTTCCGGGAGAAAGAGCTGAGCTTGCACTGATGTTGGTGGAACCAGCCTCCAGATAAATATATGCATATGTCCCTGGTGAATGGCGGAATACACTGTAGAATATGAACGCATTTATATGGTTTTAATTGTTTGATTTTTTAAAAAAGGTTTTACGGTTTTAATTACTTGATTTTTGATAAAGGTTTTACACTATATGAGCTTTTCTTTTGCTGTGTAATACGTGGTGTGGATATGTGAGGAGTTAATCTGCGGCATTGGTGCTGATTAATTCTCCCCAAGGGGGCAAAGCACTATATGACCCATTGGTTAAGAGGGGTCATGGAAATTTGGTGAGTTTTCTGAAGTGATGGTGAAGGTACAGAGGTGAATTGAAAAACTAAGAGCACTTAATGTGGACAATTACTGCATAAGGATTTGGAACAAGACAGCACAAAGCACTTTATTTCTTAACTTAGTTTTTTTTTTTAGCACTGGACATTTTGTTGATTGAAGCACTTTATCTTTGAAGCACTTTATCATTATATTAATTGTGATATTGCATGTTATTATTATTTATTAATTTGCAATTTCTATTTGTTAAGTTTAAGGGACACTAATCGTTAGTCTACATATTTACTATTAGGAAGAAGTGCTAATATTCATTCCATAAATTGTATAAAAAATGTCAACTGTGCAATTCTACCATCATGTGTAAAATGCTATGGCAAACATCATTTAACTAAACTGTGCAGAACCACTGACAGTCAATCAAAAGTCTTTGATGAACCTTTTGAAATGCTAGACTGCACTTTCTGTCTCTGCAATGCTTTAGGTATGAAATAAGATGGGCAGAGAATGAACTAGATAGGTAGAACATATTTTAAGTAAGGGCAGATGATTAATGTATAATTTACTTCCTGGAGTCCATCAGCCCTTAGCTCAGGCATGCAGGCAGGAGGCTGTGCTTATCTGAGAAAATCCCTCCCCCCCCCCCCCTTAAGACTACTGGGATGTATAACATCATGTGCCAAGGCCTGGCAACCAGGAAGTAACTAAAGAAATGTAAAATAAAAATGTAAAACATGTAAATATAATATACTCTCATATATATTTGCTAATGCTAGCAGCATAAGGATTAAAAATAGTCAATGTTGATTGAGAAAGTGAAGTTCCGCTTTAATGTAGAGGTACCATGTGCTGAATGTAAAATCATTTTTTTTTTTGTATGGTAAGCTATGCTTGCCAGTCACAAATTTAACACTTGACAGTTCCCTGATATGGTCAAATGTTGT
The DNA here is from genome assembly GCA_018402905.1 of Glandirana rugosa. Taxonomy (NCBI): domain Eukaryota; kingdom Metazoa; phylum Chordata; class Amphibia; order Anura; family Ranidae; genus Glandirana; species Glandirana rugosa. The sequence goes on from BLSH010026092.1 coordinate 55,546, forward strand.
TCTCACCATTAAGCTGCCAATGCACAAAGGAAAATACTTTGAAAGGATATAGCAAAGATATATTACTTCAGTTCCTTATTAAAAACCATTTGTATTTTATTGAGAAACTCCACTGTGACCTGAAGGCAGGCTATCCATAAGTCAAATCCTCTTTAAAAGCACTATATATACAGAGAAGGCACAGTCTTGAAAATTATCTGGGTACTGACTTCAGCAAAAGCCAAAGACTTTAAAGGGAGGTCGATTGTACAGGCTCAACCTGACCACATTCTGGGCAAGTTTGCAGCAGAGCACTCTATTAATTTGTATGCTCAGGTCATTGTAGCTGTATTAGTGCACTTCCAACAGAAACAATTTAGTACGTTTCTATGCTTCTATGTTTTTCAATTGTTTCTATGCTCAGGTCTGAAATACTTCCAACGGAGAAGGGAGGGGGCAGAGCAAGAACAGGACACTGCGTATATGGTGGCTTATCAGAAAACCTTTGACAGTTGTTATTAGGCCTCCTCCAACTATGGCTGATGGATAGTTCTTCCAACAGATTTAGGGGCTGGCAACAGACATAAAAATTACTAGATTTGGCAACTGTCATCTAAAGTCTATGGGTACCCAATGAGAGACAACTATTAACATTAATGATAACTGAATTTCACATTAGCAGCCACACTGCTGCATTTACCACCATGATTACTCAAAATCTGAGTGACCAGGAAGAGATATTCTTGCACTATAAACATGTGATCATGGAATGATGTGGTTCAAAATGAATATGTCACCACACTAAACTTCCAAACAATGTATTTGTAAAGACACTTGTGCAAGTGTCAGTTTCTAAAGAAACTTTAGCCAGGGAGTTTATGTGATGTTCAGTGGTGTGGGCATCGGGAAAGATACTTATTCACTTTGTTCTTTACATGGACAGCTTTTATTTGAAAGAAGACTCAATGATCCTAGTCACTGCAGTTGACAAAGCCAGCTCATGGGTAAAGCCAATGAGGAAGATATCCTAGGCCACATACTAAACAAGATCCTCCTTGTGTGCCTTCTCAGTATAGCTGTTTTCAGGCCTACAAGCCATCTTTATAATATGAAAGCCTAAAGCTTCCCCTAGACATAAGATGATAGTCCTCATATCCAGCTGCTTTGTGTGAACCCACTGACTATCCTTTGGAGGAACATCAGAAAGACAGGATAGAAAACCTGCCCTGATTGCTATTGTTCTGTCCTCCTTTTGTTCTTCTCCTTGCCCCTCCATTGCATTTAACAGTAAACTGTAAGATGAATATAAACTGCTGAACCCTGCAGTAGATGGTTTGGTGCACGGCAGTACCTCTCCACAGTATGCAGAATCTTCACACACAGAAAATCAGCAAGCAACAATATCCTACAGTAATTCAACATTATTCAGTATCTAACATCTTCAGTGCAATAGCACTTGCGCATTTCAGCTTACACTACATAAACAGTAACATTCAGCTGAGCTAGATGATTCTGTTTATGATATAATGATTCTTCACAGACACTGGTGGGCAAATGGACTGTGGCTGTACAGCAAATTGCCCTCATAGATCTAAGGGCAACTTAGGTCTAAAACAACATCTACTGATTTAAAAATGTACCCTAGAAAAAAACAGACAATACCACACCATCATCTATAAAAGCCAATTTTAGCTTGCAATTACTGGAAAAAAATTGGGGATCAAAAATGAAATCAATAAAAGTCAAAATGAAGAAATTGTGTTGGTTATGTGCAGTTATTATGGTGCTGGAAAATAATCACACTCTCACCTGTACAAGCAGCTCTGGAAATGTGCAGGCTGTATGTTCTCTGTATGTCTGGAAATTAAATTGTCATGGCCTGCAGCTCCAGCTCAGTGTCTTTCACACTCGGCTCTATGTGCCGGGGCCGCAGTGTGGATAAAACCTCTGGTCCTTTGGGAGATCCTGTTCTGAGAGAACAGAAAGATTTAAATGTCCTCTGGCAAAGACTCTAGTAAAAGGAAGATTTAAAGTTCTAATAAATAAGTCAATACAGGGACAGCAGGAATCCTCACAAAAGGGATGGAAATCACCGTAAGCAGTAAGGTTACGCAACTCGCCCACTCCGAACAACTTGCTTTACATTCAACTCATTACTATCATGTAGTTGACAACTGACTTATTGAATGGACATTTTGGACTGTTACACTTGTAATAGTTGAATGATGGTCAGCATTCCACATCTTCACCCACATTCAATACACATCTTGTGAGCCCGGGATGCCAGGAACTCACCCTATCAGGATGTGTCATCCTAACGGCTACTAAAACTTCAAATTTTAGAAGAAGTAGGACAGGTCCTGTATTACCAAAATATTACTATACCAAAAAAGATCTAACTCCCCCCAAATTCCCCTCCACACCTTGTACAGAGTTCTCCTCCTACCCTTAAATCTCCCTCCTTGAAAATATGGGGGAGAGAGGCTGCTGCTGAAGAGCAGCTACAACTTACCTCAGGAGGAGATTGGAGAAGTTTTGCCAGTTTGCAGGCACTGGCTTCAGGAGCAGCTGCTGCCTGACAGACTATTGTAGCTATGTACATAGTCAGGTCCATAAATATTGGGACATCTACACTATTCTAATCTTTTTGGCTCTATACACCACCACAATGGATTTGAAACGAACAAGATGTGCTTTAACTGCAGACATTCAGCTTTAATTTGAGGGTATTTACATCCAAATCAGGTGAATGGTGTAGGAATTATAACAGTTTGTATATGTGCCTCCCACTTTTTTGCATATGATTATTATATTAATAATCATATGCAGGCTGGAGGCCTCACTGATAAAAATGAAGGTCTGTAGACTGCAGATGAACACTTTAGGCTACAGTGCTCATCTATAGCACCATATATTTAACCACTTCAGCCCCGGAAGGATTTCCCCCTTTAGGACCAGAGCACTTTTTGCAATTTGGCACTGCGTTGCTTTAAATTGGTTGTCAAGTCATGACAACCACTTTAAACTACAGGTAAGTCTATATTCAGGCTTACCTGTAGGTCCCGGGAATATCTCCTAAACTTGCACCGTTTAGGAGATATTCCCTGTATCTGCATGTGCCGACGTCATCGGCACATGCGCAGTGAAGAAACAGCCCGACTGGGCCATTTCTTCACGAAGTGTGCCGTAAATGACGGCTCCCATGCGCATGCGCGGGAGTGACGTCAGCGCGGCTCCTGCCAATCACAGTGCTGGAGTCCGCGCTGTGATTGGTCGGAGCCCGTGATCAGGGAAGACGATGGACACAGCATGTCGCCAGTCACATCGGTACTCGGGGACCGCTGCTACAGTGGCGATCTAAGGTAAGTATTTCATAATGAGCTAGTATGCGATGCATACTAGCTCATTATGCCTTTCTCTTGCAGTTGTTTTTTTTTTTATAACTGACTTGACAACCACTTTAAATGACAATTGCGCGGTCGTGTGACGTTATACCCAATCAAAATTTACGTCCTTTTTTTCCCACAAATAGAGCTTTCTTTTGGTGGTATTTGATCACCCCTGCGTCACTTGTAATCACCGTTATAAACAAAAAAAGAGCAACAATTTTGAAAAAAACACAATTTTTCTTACTTTTTGCTAAAATACAAATCCAAAAAAAAAAAATATATATATATATATATAAAAAAAAACAAATTTATTCATCAGTTTTGGCAGATATATATATGATACTTCCTCATATTTTTTGGTAAAAAAAAAAAATCGCAATTAGCGTATATTGATTGGTTTGCGCAAAAGTTGCCGCGTTTACAAACGATGATAATTAATTTATGGGGTTTTTATTTTTTTACTAGTAATGGCGGCGATTGCAGTGGTCATGTCGGACACTTTTGACACTTTTTTGGGACCATTGGCATTTATACAGCGATCAGTGCTATGAAAATGCACTGATTACTGTGTAAATGTCACTGGCAGGGAAGGGGTTAACACTAGGGGCGATCAAAGGGTTAACTGTGTTCCCTGGGAGGTGTTACTAACTGTATGGGAGTTGACTGGGGAAGGAGAGTGATCGCTGCTCTCATATACAGGAAGCATGCAATCACACTCCTTCTCCCCTGTCAGAAACAGAGATCCATGTGTTTACACACACGGATCTCATTCTTTCATTGCAGGGGTGCGATCGCGGTACACGGATCTCATTCTTTCACTCCGGGGGTGCGATCGTGGGTAACCAGCGGACATCAAGTCTGTCCTACCCGCTCCCTGGCTCCCCAGATACACAGTGTGCGCGCGCGCGTGCCTCCGGCGGTGCGCATGCTCACAATCCGCTATCTTGCACCCGCCGTCAGGTGATGGCGGTTTGCGATATCGAGCCAAGTTGCCGCTGTCAGATGACAGCGGGCGGTCGACAACTGGTTAATAGTGTAACTGTCAGATACAGTTGCATCACTAAAGATAATAAATATATATATATTTTCCCAATTAGAGTTGTTGTTTAAGTGCACATTATATGTATATTTGTGTGCTTTTTCTGTAATAGGACTGTTTCTTTACATTTAAAGATAAATAAAGATAAATAAATAATAAAAAGATCATTTTGCTATGGGACCAATTTTCAACTTTTTCAATGGATGAAGAGTTCCGAGTTTCAAACTAAAAAATGGATGCCACATCAGAATGCTGGAGGCAACAGAAAGATTCATATCCTAAAGACTGTCACTTCTCCACCCTCAGCAGCAGATCTAACACACAGAACACAAGGTGATCATTCAATAAAGCAAACAGCAATGGACAAAATGCTATTATCTAGGGCAGTGGTCTCCAAACTGCGGTCTGGGGGTCAGATGTGGCCCTCTGCTTGCTTTTATCTGGCCCTTGGGGTATTATTCCCCACACTCAGTAGCAGTGGGGCAGAGTTCCTGCCACTGACTACGGGACACTATTCCTCCCAATGACATCAATAAGGGGGTATTATTGCTCTCACTAACACCAGTGATGGGGCGCTATTTCTCCCACTAACATCAATGATTGGGCATCATTCCCCCCAACACTAATAATGGGGCACTATTCCTCCCCAAATACCAAAGATGGGGCACTATTCTTCACACTGACATCAAGGATGGGGCACTATTTCCCACATTGTCAGCAGCAGTGGGGCAGAGTTCTTGCCACTGACTATGGGGTGCTATTCCTCCCACTGACTCCAATGATGGGGCACTATTCCTCCCATTGAAACCAATGATGGGGCACTATTCCTCCCCCTAATACCAAACATAGGGCAGTGTTTACTCCCGCTGACAGCAGGACATTTTGTACTTCTGCTGGCCACAGTCTGGCCCCCCTAATGTTTAAAGGACAGTAAACTGGCCCTTTGTTTAGAAAATTTAGAGACCCCTGATCTAGGGTAACCAATTACTGTGTTCACTAATATTGCTGCAGTAAACCCTAATATGATTGGTCGATATAGGTTAATGGTCTTTTAGCAGCTAAAAGTGGCACACTAAGTCATCATTGGTTGTTATGCGTTACTTAACACCTTGCCTTTTTACGCAAAATTATTAAATAACTCAAACTGTCCTTAGAGTAAAGCATGTCGTTCCTCTTGCCATTCCATCTGTCGCAGCTTTTTAGCAATCCCTAGGTAGTATATGTGGAACTCTGTGTAAACATCAGCCAATAGGAAACTTTTGCCTGTTTACTGATAGATAACTCTGTGTAACATTCGCCAATAGAGAAAAAATAATAGTTCCAGTAGGAAAGGAGGGATGATAATTTCAGCTAATGCCTGTGCACTCCAGACCAAAGTTTGAGCAAATTGTCTAGACCACACTTCACCCTGACTTCTTCCATTGAGTAAATTGTCTACGGGGTATTCCTCTTGTATGGTAGACATCCCAGGGGGCTGCTGGATGTCGCAAAGAACACATGGGAAGGAGAGGCCATCCCATATAGACGCATCATAGAGCACGTCTCCTTGATGCATGATCGAATTGCAGCTGTCCTTCCCCTTGTACAAGAGCATATGGAGCAAGTCCAGGAAGCCTAGAGAAGGGATTACAATTGGGGTGCCAAAACCCAAACTTTCAACCCCAGAGACAGAGTGCTGGTGCTAGTCCCCACGTTGAAAGTAAACTCCTGGCCAAGTGGCAGGGTCCCTTTGAGATTAGGGAAAGAGTAGGGGAAGTAAACTGCAAAGTTTACAAGCCTGGGAAAAGGAAACCGGAGCAGATTTACCATGTTAATCTCCTAAAACCGTGGAAGGACAGAGAGAGTTTATTGGCAGTGCCCACTCCCCAAAAGGACAGGTTACCCCTGACCCCAGATGTCCCCATAACCGAGTCCTTGTCACTGACGCAACAAATCAACGTTAAGGAATTTGTCAGTAAAAATAGAGATTTTTTTTTAATCTTCCCTACCCGGACTGACCGCTGTACTACAACATGACATAATCACGGAACCAGGGGTCTTGTAAATGTAAAACCCTACTGAATACCTGAGGCTAAATGAGAGGCAGAGGCGAGAGAAATAAAAGCCATGTTGGAGTTAGATGGGATAGAGAAGGCCCACAGCGCCTGGTTGAGCCCTATAGTGCTGGTCCCAAAGCCCGATGGCACTATCCAGTTCTGCAACGATTTCAGGAAGCTGAATGACGTGTCCAAGTTTGACGCATATCCGATGCCGCTGGTTGACAAACTTGTGGACAGGTTGGGAGGTGCCCGGGTACATAACAACCCTAGACCTAACTAAGGTTGTTATGGGCAGATCCCTCTAACGGAGGCAGCAAAGGAAAAAACAGCCTTTTCTACCCCCGAGGGGTCCTTCCAATACAAGCGAATGCCATTTGGTCTGCATGAGGCCCCTGCATCCCTCCAGAGGATGATGGACAAAACTTTGAGGCCGCATTGGCCCTATGCAGCGGCCTATCTGTATGATGTGGTCACCCACAGCCCAGATTGGGAATCACATCTGCCCCGGGTGCAGGCAGTGGTACATTCGCTAAAGGTAGCAGGTTTAACAGCCAACCCAAAAAAGTGTGCCATAGGTCTGGAGGAGGCCAAATACCTTGGGCATGTTATTGGTCGGGGTCTGATCAAGCCCCGGACCAATAAGATTGAGGTCATTCAAAAGTGGCCCCAACTGGTGAACAAAAAACAGGTTTGTGCCTTCCTGGGGATTACAGGGTATTACCGATTCTTCATCCCCAACTTTGCCACCGTTGCCGTCCCTCTGAAAGATCTGACGAAGGGTAGAGGGTCAGGAATTGTTAAGCGGAATCCCGAAGCCGAGAAGGCATTCCAGAAGTTGAAGCAAGCCCTTTGTGTACAGCTGGTGCTCGTGATCCCAGACTTCACAAAGGAGTTTGTTGTTCAAACCGACGCCTCTCAAGTGGGACTAGGTGCTGTTCTGTCCCAAATCAGAGATGGTGAGGAGCACCCAGTCGTCTACTTAAGCAGGAAGCTTAAAAGGCATGAAAGGAATTATGCCATTGTGGAGAAGGAGTGCTTGGCTATCAAGTGGGCCTTAGAGGCTCTAAAATACTACCTGCTGGGAAGGTAATTTAGGCTAGTCACCGACCATGCCCCCCTTAAGTGGATGTGTAACAACCGGGAGAAAAATAGCCGGGTGACTAGGTGGTTCCTGGCTCCTGGCCATTTAAATTATCAGTGGAACACAAGGCAGGAAGACTCCAAAATAACGCAGATGGCCTTTCCTGGGACCAATGCATGGTCGGGGCAGTTGCTTCGCCCTAAGGGCTTGAGCAGAGGGGGGGGTATGTGATGTTATGCGAGGCGCCATAATGGACAGGCGATACTTGTCACCTCGCATGTGATCACGTTGAGGTGACTAGTGAGAGTCCGACCCCAATATTTCCAGCCACCGTGGCAGAGCTGGTTCCGGCCTGGACTTTCTGGTCCACTGAAACCCCTCTTCACCTGCATTTAATGAGCAGGAAGAGAGCAGAGGAGAGCTCTATCCTGGATCTCAGAGGGAGAAAGCTGAGTGAGCTCTGTGTGTTAATTTGAACTCAAAGATCAAGGTTTCCAATGTGCTTATGTTTTGTGGGTGTCGGGGACATTATGGTTGCTTCAGCAACCAGCTATCTTCAGCAACCAGCTTGTTCACACCAGCTGTGTTGGGACTGTACTGGGCAGCTTTTTCCATCTCAGTCCTAAAAAAGACAAGGAAAAAATACTTTTAAGCTATGAGGGTGGTTCACACCACTGCATTTTAGTGGTGTGTGTTTAAAAAAAGTACTGCACGCAGTACTTTTTTTTTCAGAGCAGCGGGTTGCGATGCAAACTACTGCATCACAATGATGTTGTATTTTTATAACTGGAAGGAATTTCACTGGTGACATTTCAATAAACTTCTAAGAAGAAAAAAGAAGTATACAGTGCAATGCATCAAAATCTGTATACAGGCACTATTTATTACACGTGCACACCAGTGGCTGTGTGAAAAAGCCCATAGCAGAAGGATTCCCAAAATTTAGCCAATTAATGAATAGCTGTGATTAGTGCCTGGCAAGTTGCTGATCACAGCCATTCATTAAAAATGAAACTGACTGACCACCACCCACATTGATCCTGTCATTGATCCACCCTCCGGGGTGCCAGCAATCCGATCGCTTTCACAACCTACTGTCTCCGGTGTGCCATCCAATCTCTGTTACTCTCCCCTCATCTATATCGACAGAGACAAAAGGTATTAGAGATGGGATTGTATTTCAGGCACACAGCTGGGAGGTTGTGATCCATTCAGGGTGGCAAGCTAGGATTGGTACACCTCTTTCATGTTTACTGATCCCTACACTTTCCTAAACAAACACATAACCAGTGCACATAATGCATGCTCCTTGTGTTGTGGACCTGAGCTGCACTGCGTTGTTACAACAAATCACAGTGTTTGATCTTTTTTCTTTTTTAACCGCTTGCCGACGGCTGATCGGCATTTGACGGCGACAGTGTGGCTCGATTGCGCGGATCGCCGTCATATGACGGCGGCCGCGAGATCGAGCCCAGTGAGCGCGGGCGCGCCGCCGGAGGCGCGCCGCCGGAGGCGCGCCCGTGCACTCACTGTGTCCGGGGAGGGCCAGGGAGCGGGTGTGGCAGATTCGATCTCCGCGATGCCCCCCCCGGAGTGAAAGAACGGATGTCCGTGTAAGTAAACACGGACCTCTGTTCTGTGAGGGGGGAAGGGCTGTGATCACAGCCTTCCTCTACATGGAGGCTGTGATTACTTCCCTTCCCCAGCTAGGGCAGTCCCCACACAGTAAGAACACGCCCAGGGAACACAGTTAACCCTTAGAGCGCCCCCTGCAGGTTAACCCCTTCACTGCCAATGGCATTTACACAGTAATCAGTGCATTTTTTATAGCACTGATCGCTGTATAAATGCCAATGGTCCCAAAAAAGTGTCAAAATGTTCCGACATGTCCGCTGAAATATCGCAGTACCGCTAAAAATCGCAGATCACCGCCATTACTAGTAAAAAATAAAAAAAAATAAAAACCCCAGAAATGAATTCTCAACATCCGTAAACGCGGCCACTTTTGTGCAAACCAATCAATAAACGCCGATTGCAATTTTTTTTATCACAAATATGAGGAAGAATATAAATCGGCCAAAACCGATGAAAAAAAATGTTTTTTTATATTTTTTCTTTTGGATTTGTATTTTAGCAAAAAGTAAGAAATTTGTTTTTTTTTGCAAAATTGTCGCTCTTCTTTTGTTTATAGCGGCGATCAGAAATGACACAGCAGTGATCAAATACCACCAAAAGAAAGCTCTATTTGTGGGAAAAAAAGGACGCAAATTTCGTTTGGGTGCAACGTCGCACGACCGCGTCCGGTCCTAAAGCTGGAAATCCTTCCGGTCCTTAAGTGGTTAAAAAACATTTTCTTAATGACAGTAATTCAACGTGTGTAATTCACAGCAACACAGCACATATCAGGCAATACCACAGCACATGGCGTGAAGCCAACGTCCAGATTTTTACTGTAAGTTCCTTATTTATAGTATTTATAGTTTTGTACACCTTTTGATTTTTACTGTTTCCCAAAAAGGCACAAATTAAAATTTACAAATATTTGTTAACTAACTTTACTAACTCATTACTGTTTATCTTTTAGATTTAGTAGGGATTTTTTGTAAGTTATGTTGTGTTTGTGTGAACTAATAATTACTAGTGTATTTTTATAAAATATTGTTTTGATAACCATCTTAACAGGCAAAGTAGCAAATTCTCTTTAAATTGACACAAAAAAGAGATAGATAGTTGTACAAGTACCAAGTAACCCACCTATAAAAAATAAATGATGTATATTACCCCTGCTAGAAAATGCAAAAATATGAGACATCACCATGCAAAGCCCAAAGGCTGCTGCTTAAGTACTTGAATACAGGCTTAAGACCCGTACACACAAGGCAAATTTCGGACGGGAGTTTTCGCACGACAGCTTGTCGTCCGAAATTCTTACCGTTAGTATGCTCCTTTTGAAATCCGATTTACATTTTTCGTCAGACAAAAGCTGGATGTGCAGACTAGTAATTTTTTGTTGTACGACAAGGCAATGTCTGATTTTCATTCCGTTAGTACAGTTTTCGTGCAAAAAATATTGTACGACCGAGACTACGCATGCTCAGAAAAGTAAAAAAAGATGCAAAAATAATCAAAACATTATGTCACTTCTGACGTTGAGTTCGGTCGTACAAAAATTTTCGCATTGTTAGTACGTTCTTCACTTTTGACATAAGACAAGCATCCAACAAAAAACGGACGTTCTGTCGTCCGAAAATCGGACCGCGTGTATGAGGCTTAAATAACTCAAGCTGGGTACACACGTGCCGAAAATCTGCCAAAAGCAATCAGTTCGGCAAAAACCAGCCAACTTTCTGCTTGTGTGTACAGCTGGCTGTTCTGCAGAAGCTGGGCTTACGACAGGCTTCTGTCAAACAGGCATGCTGAAAAACCAGCATCTGACCGGCATCTGATTTGCCAATGGCTACCAGCGCTGATCAGTGTGTTCTGGTGGGGGCAGGCCCCCTCTCAGAACACAAAGGTACAGTGGGAAAGATCTGCCCACTAACATCACTTGTGTTATTACAGCGATCACTCTTTTTTTTTCGTTCAGCTTGCTCGGTTGAGTGAAAAAACTTTCTAGTGTGCACCCAGCCTTAAAGATGGCTTCTAATAGCATTTGGTTTATATTTTTCCTACCATACCTACATGAAGATAACAGTGTTAGGTCAATGTTCTTCTAAAGCTCCTTAAACAGATAAAGCTCTTTAAGGGATGCACATGTATTCAAATAAATAACAAAAAAAAGCCTGTATGATAATTCTTTCACCTGTGAAAGAATTTCTCACTTAATCAGGAATTAGGAAGAAAAAAATGGAAATGCCCATCAGTAGGCATAGTGGCCTTCATCATGGCTTTGATTTGTCCATGATAAATTTTGTGGCCTTGGATTACATCCCCCCTCATGAAAAAGGAGGGGACATTGATAAGAGGCTTTTACAAAAGGAAGTGAAATGGATTTACCAGTTATCTGCTACGAATTACCCCAGCCTGAATGAGGCAATGAGCTTCAAACCATTTCTTTAAATAATGGGTATGATTACTATACGACGCCTGTTTTTCCATTTCCCAATCTCTCAGGTTTGTTTCTTAAACCTCTTAAAATCCCATGTTATTTCTTATTCCTATTCTTTATTTCCTCATACGGCAATGCATTTGTCTTCCCCATGTCATTCCATCCCTTCCCCTCCTTTCCCTTCCCCTATTCAACTATATCCCTTCTATCCTTAACCCCTTCACAATTCTTGGATCATCTAGTTCATTTTTCAGGGTCCAAGTTTGATTGCATACATACATGACAAAAATGTTAACAGCCCTGTGTTTTTGATTTGCTGCATAGAATGGTCCCTAACTTGACTTAATTCAATAAAGTACTAAAATGTCAGTAAGTGTTATGGTAAAGTAGGAGTTTTGGGTGATGGGATGGTCACAGTCTCTTTATCTGAATCTGTACTGACGGTAGGGGGGTATGTCATTCTGGAAGTTAGGTTTTTGTGAAGGGGTCTCCAGCCTCTCCCCTCTCCCCGGATGGTCTTGCCCCCCTATTTTGCCTCGGCGTGGGTGTTTCTTTTTTCCCATTTTTCTTTTTCTCCCACCTTGTGTTCCCCCCATCTGGGAGACTCTTGGTCCTCCTCCCAGGTATCGGGGATGGGGAGACTCCATCCTTGGCCTGTCCCCTGTTTTGGGTGTGTTTGACGGACTGGTCTTTTCCTTCCCTTTGTTTTGAATATGTTTTTTTTTTTTGTTTTGTTTGGTCCTGGAGATCGGGTGATTTGGGGGATTTTAGTGACAGTGCCTGCATTGCTGGACCCCCCCCCTCCTTCGTTACCCCCTTCTCTCTGCCCTCTGGCTCCCTCAAATAGAGATAGGAAATGCTCTCTATGAGGATTTAACAAGATGGCTGTGGGTGAACTTCCGGCACGCGCAGCAGACACAATCATGACGTAGGTCACCACAACATTGGCGCGCTCTCTGGGTTTACACATGTGCAGTAGCGAAGTTATGTCCGCAATCAGCCAGCTGGGTCAAATGCCGGCTGATTGGAGTGCTCCCCATAAAGGGATGCCGTGGAGCTATTGCGCTAACGGCGCCCTCTCTTCTGGGAAGCAGGTTGGGAGTCTGTTTGGAACCGGTCAAAGGTAGGAGCAATGTTGGACTCTGGGCTGCATGTATGTCCTGGTTGGGCACAGCGGGGACCCTTGTCCCCTGTTGCGTGCTGAGCACCACCGGGACATGTGGGCCATTGTCCTCCAGTTGCTCAGAGGCCCACACATCTCTAATATTGGCATATTTACCGGGGATGTGCGGGATGTAATGGCGTTCATCATGCCCATCCTACCTATGAATCCCTGGACTACATCTCTGAATTGACCCTACCTCCTATTTCTACTGGAGCTTTCTTGGGCACTCTCAATTAACATCTAAAGGGTAGGTTTTTTGAAAAAACCCTCATCCCTTTTAATCAATATGAGGATAATCTGTGGGCTCCTGCATGCACACATGGGGATTCATTATAGGGGTGCTTTTCTTCCTTGCACCCCTTTTTTGAGTCCTACTCATGCATGCATTTCCCCCTTTTGTCCTGCTTCCATTCAGTCTACTTTATTTAATTAAATTATATTTAATTAACCTTTTTACTGGGTGCAAACATTTATATTTCTTACATCATTCTCTCTTTTTTAGAGAGATATACTTTATATCATCTAGGGGATCAAGATTTACATTGCAATTTTTTCTCTCTTTTGTGACGGGGAGATATACTCTGCAGTCTCTATTTTGAGATCCTTGTTGGCCATTCCATTACTTCCAAATGCTCTTATTCCTTTAAGACATACAAGCGAGAATCATTTCCTTACCACATATAGGTGAGTAGTAATGATTATTGGGACCTTCTTATGCAGTGAAAAACATGGTGCTGCACATAAATACAATTATGTGATAGTTTTTCTTTTGTTAATTTGCTGTGGAATGTGATGTTTTGTATCATATGTATTATTTGATTGTCTGTTAACAGTTTGCCTTTTGTATCCATTTAGAACTTGTAAATGCCTCACTGTTCCTGAGGAAGCATATAGCGAAACACGTAGAACCTGGGGGCATCCTATCAAGTTCTTTTCTTATCTATGTATATCCTACATGTGGTAAAAAAGATTGTTTTAATCATGTGAAGGGATTTTTTTGTTAATCTTTACAAAACTTTCTATTGTATCAATAAAGAATTTAAAATTTTATATTTTTCTGGTTTTGAACATTTGTGGCACCATGAAAATCCCTTTCTTTCATATAAATTTATTGATTCAGAGTTAAACACTAAAACCTCTACATTTATGAACATTATTGTGATGGTATCACGCGTGAGACCCACGCAAAGTAATGATACCAGGCAAGACTGACTCCATATTGGAAGGGGAGCTACTTAAATAAATGGCTAAGTTTTTTTTTCTCTCCTTCCAACATGGCAGTCTGAAGTAGAACAAGCTTCTCCTTTACACCCCCTCTCTCTCTGGACAGATGAACTTCAAAGGGGGCCCTCTGATTGTGGTTTATGACTGGTCAGGAAGAGGCCCTGTTCATTTATCTTGAACAAACATACAATAAACTGATGTGGGACATGCGACACCATAAATCACCCCCAGCAATCCTGACCCTTTCAGTAACTTTGGAACAACATGAGAAGGTAGAAAAACTTACATACAGTCATAACTTCCGTTATACGTATGCCACAGTGATAACACATACATATTTGAATGTAGAATTTTGGCCCTGATAATTCAAGTATAAACATTCACCCCTTGTTACCCAAGGAGGGATAGAACTAGTCTATTCCCTCCCCAGGGTCCTAGGAGATCTCAGCACTCTCATGTTTGGAGTCATTTGAAAGCTTTATGCAAGCTGAAATGGAATTTTTTTACTGGGAGATGTGCCGGACGGTCCAATCACAAGTTATGATTTTCATAATCCATGCATGATTATGAAGCATGTATCTCCACGGTCCGCCATGGACATTGTCTATGGAAACGCCCTCTCATACGAATGGCCAGAGGGGTATGGCTCCACCCCTGGTGATCCAGAGAAAAAAGGACTGCCAAGATCAATGGGAGTTCTCATCTTACCATCAATGAACCAACAACAGAGAACCAGGAGATAATCTTCGAAACACTGATTAGGCACGGACATTTCAAATGCAGGTATTTTTAAACTGCTCTCTTTCGCTGTAATTCTGTCTCACTTAGTACTTTTATTTTTCAGTAAATATTTTACTGCACCTAAAACTTGACCTTTTCATTATTAAACCTTATTTTGAAAAGTGTTAATTTTGTCCCTAAACCTCTTAATGCAACTATTGTGAATCTGTTCCTTTGAAGAGCGCTATAGTTTTTTTTTTTTAAATGACGCATCTGTCTGCGGTGACAGTGTGTGTACAGGCATTGTTCTAAAATACTGGTATTGCTAACATACGAGTCTCCTGGCCGGTATCCAGAAGTGGTGGCAGTGAAAGGGTTAATTTTTTGAATTAGCCCGGTAACAATCGCTCTTAGGGGCTGACACTTAGACGGTGGTCCCACAAACTGGGAAATCTTTGTGCTGAAAGCAGCTGAGAGTGGCATTGGGACGTTCGTGACAAGTGCGGCGTTAGATCAGGGAGGTCCTCGGTCGCCGGTCAGTGAGGAGGGCAGCGATCTGATACCTGCGTTCGTCACATATTGGTTGGCAGCGGTCGGATAGCTTTGCCTTAAGAGCATTCAGTGCACTGTTAGGAATTAGCTCTGCACTGAAGGATTGTAACCTTTTTGGAAACAGTCCTTAGTGACAAGCTGGTGCATATTTTTTGTTTTTAAAGAGGCATACAGCAACAACTCCTTCCTACTACAACTCCTTTCTATCTCTGCTTTCTGTTCTCTGTTTTCTGCTTGCAAAATGTCTGGGCCATCAGTGTATAAGAAGATGAACAAAGAAGAACTGACTACTAAGTGTACAACAAGAGGCCTTGACGTCAGTAACAAAACTTGTAAAGACATGATAAGGGCCCTACAGGAGTATGATATCCAAGCAGACCTGTACTCGGGGGGAACGTGAAGATGAAGGGGTTCCCGATACTCCAGAGCCAAGTGGCTCAGACTCAACGACCTCCCAAAGAGGGACTGAAACGGGAATACTACTGATTGTCCCTTCTGGGCCGCAGCCGGAGCAGGAGCAGGCTAGCCTCAGATTGCCTGCAAACAGCAGAGACTCTCAAATGCAGGAAACACTCCAGTGCATCAGAGAAACGGATCCTATGATTTACCTGCAGTTTCTGGAATGCCAGGCTGAGAGAGAGGAACGCCGGGCTGTGGCTGAGAGAGAGGCTGCACAGAAGGAGGCTGATCGTCGGCACCAATTGGAGATATTGAGGCTCCAACAGCAGCACCTACAGGGTCAGAACCTCGGATCCCTAGAGCACAGGGACACCTCTCTGCCTGCATGACCAGCTGCTAAATTTGCAGTCATGGAAAAGGACAGTGACATTGACGTGTATCTACTGTTGTTTGAAAAAACTTGCCGTCAGTACCATTTGCCCTGAGCACAATGGGCTCGGTACCTGACACCAGGGCTAAGAGGCATGGCCCTGGACACATATGTGGACCTGCCAGAGAAGCAGGACAAAGATTATGAAGCCATAAAGGCAGCAATCATTCAGAAGTATTGATTAACCCCTGAAGTATATCGAAAACGGTTTAGGTCCCTGCAAAAAGGGCCTGGGGACTCTTATATGGATGTGGTAAGCCATTTACGTATCACATTCCAACAGTGGACTAGGGGCTTGAAAGCCACTTCTTTTGAGGCCCTGGAAGATCTCATGATTGAAGATCAGCTCCTGCACATCTGTCTTCCAGACGTCAGACAGTTTGTGCTAGAGCGGAAGCCCGGTTCTGCTAAAGCCGCAGCAGACCTTGCCGATACCTTCGCCAGTACTCGGGTATCAGACCATCGCAAAGCTCCACCGAATGGCTGGAAAGGGGGAAAATCGCACGCAGCGACCCCTCCTCTGCAGGCCAACCAAGCCTCTCAGCGGTCTGAAACTGCAGTCCCTGGCGTCAAACCCGCCCTGACTGATAACTGCAGGTGTTACACCTGTGGCAAGCCTGGCCATCTGCGAACACAGTTCCCGGAGCAGAAGAAATCGACACCATCTGGCCACCCGGCCAGCAACCCTTCCGCCGTGCTGTTCGTCAGTAGGAGATCTCAAGGACCCAATGCCAACTTGCAGCCAGTCATCGTGGGTCACCTACTGTAACGGGTCTCCGGAACACCGGAGCTGAAGTCACCTTGGTCAGACCGGAGGTGATAGAAGAAACGGACATCATCCCAGAGAAGTTCCTCACCCTCACCGGAGTTGGGGGAACCCGCTCCTGCATACCCTGGGCCTATGTGTACATTGATTGGGGTGCTGGGAGTGGGATGAGAGAGGTGGGAGTTTCTGAGGAGATTCCCACTGCTGTGTTGCTGGGTGCTGACTTGGGGACCCTTTTCTCCTACTATGCCCCTGCGGAGGATACCCCCTCGAAAACCTCTGGACTCCCTAAGGTACTGTGTGCAGATGTGGGTATGATATCTGGGCAACCTGGGGAGGGGGAGGGGAAGAGGAAATGCAAAGTTCTCCTTCTTCAGAGAAAGAAGAAGAGAAACAGTTGAATGTAAATGTAAATGATGTATGTGTCAATGATGTCACACGTATACCTGTTGAATGTAATGTTGATAATGATGACAATGTATTACCCATACTGGTGGTCACTCGCAGTGCTGCAAGGGCTGCAGAGGTAAAGGCTAGGGTTGCCGAACAGCAGGAGGAGGTCTCTGGGCCCTCTCCGTGTTCTGACCCAGTGGACTCTACCTCTGTTGGGCCTCAGCAGCTGACCTCGTTTGTGGTTCAGCCTTCGAAACAGCATTGCAGATAGATCCAATGCTTCTTTCCTTATCTATGTATATCCTATATGTGGTAAAAAAAGATTGTTTTAATCGTGTGAAGGGATTTTTTTGCTAATCTTTACAAAACTGTCCATTGTATCAATAAAGAATTTAAAATTTTATATTTTTCTGGTTTTGAACATTTGTGGCACCATGAAAATCCCTTTCTTTCATATAAATTTATTGATTCAGAGTTAAACACTAAAACATCTACATTTATGAACATTATTGTGATGGTATCACGCGTGAGACCCACGCAAAGTAATGATAGCAGGCCCGAAGCAAGACTGACTCCATATTGGAAGGGGAGCTACTTAAATAAATGGCTAAGTTTTTTTTTCTCTCCTTCCAACATGGCAGTCTGAAGTAGAACAAGCTTCTCCTTTACACCCCCTCTCTCTCTGGACAGATGAACTTCAATGGGGGCCCTCTGATTATGGTTTATGACTGGTCAGGAAGAGGCCCTGTTCGTTTATCTTGAACAAACAAACAACAAACTGATGTGGGACATGCGACACCATAAATCACCCCCCCAGCAATCCTGACCATTTCAGTAACTTTGGAACAACATGAGAAAGTAGAAAAATTTACCTACAATCATAACTTCCGTTATACGTATGCCACAGTGATAACACATACATATTTGAATGTAGAATTTCGGCCCGGATAATTCAAGTATAAACATTCACCCCTTGTTACCCAAGGAGGGATAGAACTAGTCTATTCCCTCCCCAGGGTCCTAGAAGATCTCAGCACTCTCATGTTTGGAGTCATTTGAAAGCTTTATGCAAGCTGAAATGGAATTTCTTACTGGGAGATGTGCTGGACGGTCCAATCACAAGTTATGATTTTCATAATCCATGCATGATTATGAAGCATGTATCTCCACGGTCCGCCATGGACATTGTCTAAGGAAACGCCCTCTCATACGAATGGCCAGAGGGGTATGGTTCCACCCCTGGTGATCCAGAGAAAAAAGGACTGCCAAGATCAATGGGAGTTCTCATCTTACCATCAATGAACCAACATCAGAGAACCAGGAGATAATCTTCGAAACACTGATTAGGCACGGACATTTCAAATGCAGGTATTTACGTTCTGCTCTCGCTGTAATTCTGTCTCACTTAGTACTTTTATTTTTCAGTAAATATTTTACTGCACCTAAAACTTGACCTTTTCATTATTAAACCTTATTTTGAAAAGTCTTAATTTTGTCCCGAAAGCTCTTAATGCAACTATTATGAATCTGTTCCTTTGAAGAGCGCTACAGTTTTTTTTTTTTTTAAATGACGCATCTGCGGTGACAGTGTGTGTACAGGCATTGTTCTAAAATACTGGTATTGCTAACATACGGGTCTTCTGGCTGGTATCCAGAAGTGGTGGCAGTGAAAGGGTTAATTTTTTGAATTAGCCCGGTAACAATCGCTCTCAGGCGGCTGACACTTAGACGGCGGTCCCACAAACTGGGAAATCTTTGTGCTGAAAGCAGCTGAGAGTGGCATTGTGACGTTCGTGACAAGTGCGGCGTTAGATCAGGGAGGTCCTCGGTCGCCGGTCAGTGAGGAGGGCAGCGATCTGATACCTGCGTTCGTCACATACTGGTTGGCAGCGGTCGGAGAGTTTTGCCTTAAGAGCATTCAGTGCACTGTTAGGAATTAGCTCTGCACTGAAGGATTGTAACCTTTTTGGAAACAGTCCTTAGTGACAAGCTGGTGCATATTTTTTGTTTTTAAAGAGACATACAGCAACAACTCCTTCCTACTACAACTCCTTTCTATCTCTGCTTTCTGTTCTCTGTTTTCTGCTTGCAAAATGTCTGGACCATCAGTGTATAAGAAGATGAACAAAGATGAACTGACTACTAAGTGTACAACAAGAGGCCTTGACGTCAGTAACAAAACTTGTAAAGACATGATAAGGGCCCTACAGGAGTATGAAATCCGAGCAGACCTGGACTCGGGGGGAACGTGAAGCTGAAGGGGTTCCCGATACTCCAGAGCCAAGTGGTTCAGACTCAACGACCTCCCAAAGAGGGACTGAAACGGGAATACTACTGATTGTCCCTTCTGGGCCGCAGCCGGAGCAGGAGCAGGCTAGCCTCAGATTGCCTGCAAACAGCAGAGACTCTCAAATGCAGGAAACACTCCAGTGCATCAGTGAAATGGATCCTATGATTTACCTGCAGTTTCTGGAATGCCAGGCTGAGAGAGAGGAACGCTGGGCTGTGGCTGAGAGAGAGGCTGCACAGAAGGAGGCTGATCGTCGGCACCAATTGGAGATGTTGAGGCTCCAACAGCAGCACCGACAGGGTCAGAACCTCGGATCCCTACAGCACAGGGACACCTCTCTGCCTGCAAGCCCAGCCGCTAAATTTCCAGTCATGGAAAAGGACAGTGACATTGATGTGTATCTACTGTTGTTTGAAAAAACTTGCCGTCAGTACCATTTGCCCTGAGCACAATGGGCTTGGTACCTGACACCAGGGCTAAGAGGCAAGGCCCTGGACGCATATGTGGACCTGCCAGAGGAGCAGGACAAAGATTATGAAGCCATAAAGGCAGCAATCATTCAGAAGTACCGATTAACCCCTGAAGTATACTGAAAACGGTTTAGGTCCCTGCAAAAAGGGCCTGGGGACTCTTATATGGATGTGGTAAGCCATTTACGTATCACATTACAACAGTGGACTAGGGGCCTGAAAGCCACTTCTTTTGAGGCCCTGGAAGATCTCATGATTGAAGATCAGCTCCTGCACATCTGTCCTCCAGACGTCAGACAGTTTGTGCTAGAGCTGAAGCCCGGTTCTGCTAAAGCCGCAGCAGACCTTGCCGATACCTTCGCCAGTACTCGGGTATCGGACCATCGCAAAGCTCCACCGAATGGCTGGAAAGGGGGAAAATCGCGCGCAGCGACCCCTCCTCTGCAGGCCAACCAAGCCTCTCAGCGGTCTGAAACTGCAGTCCCTGGCGTCAAACCTGCCCTGACTGATAACCGCAGGTGTTACACCAGTGGCAAGCCTGGCCATCTGCGAACACAGTGCCCGGAGCAGAAGAAGACGACACCATCTGGCCACCCGGCCAGCAACCCTTCCGCCGTGCTGTTCGTCAGTGGGAGATCTCAAGGACCCAATGCCAACTTGCAGCCAGTCATCGTGGGTCACCGGACTGCAGCGGGTCTCCGGGACACCGGAGCTGAAGTCACCTTGGTCAGACCGGAGGTGATAGAAGAAACGGACATCATCCCAGAGAAGTTCCTCACCGGAGTTGGGGGAACCCGCTCCCGCATACCCCGGGCCTATGTGTACTTTGATTGGGGTGCTGGGAGTGGGATGAGAGAGGTGGGAGTTTCTGAGGAGATTCCCACTGTTGTGTTGCTGGGTGCTGACTTGGGGACCCTTGTCTCCTACTATGCCCCTGCGGAGGACACCCCCTCGGAAACCTCTGGACTCCCTAAGGTACTGTGTGCAGGTGTGGGTATGATATCTGGGCAACCTGGGGAGGGGGAGGGGAAGTGGAAATGCAAAGTTCTCCTTCTTCAGAGAAAGGAGAAGAGACACAGTTGAATGTAAATGTAAATGATGTATGTGTCAATGATGTCACACGTATACCTGTTGAATGTAATGTTGATAATGATGACAATGTATTACCCAAACTGGTGGTCACTCGCAGTGCTGCAAGGGCTGCAGAGGTAAAGGCTAGGGTTGCCGAACAGCAGGAGAAGGTCTCTGGGCCCTCTCTGTGTTCTGACCCAGTGGGCTCTACCTCTGTTGGGCCTCAGCAGCTGTCCTTGTTTGTGGTTCAGCCTTCGAAGCAGCATTGCAGATAGACCCAACGCTGGCACAGCTCAGGAGTTTAGCTGACAGCCCCCCTGCAGTGAATGACAAACAAAAGATTTACTGGGACAAAGGAAAGCTGTACAGGGAGAGTTTGTCTGCAAGGGAAAACACAGCTGACTTCGGAAGCAGGCAGCTGGTGGTCCCAAGCCAATTCAGGGGACAGCTCTTAAAAGTGGCCCACGAGATCCCCCTAGCAGGTCACTTGGGGATCACTAAGACCCGGGGGTAGAGTTGAGCGGACACCTGGATGTTCGGGTTTGGCCGAACTTCACAGAAACGTTTGCGTTCGGTACCGAACGTTACCCGAACTTGACCCCGGACCCCGAACCCCATTGAAGTCAATGGGGACCCAAACTTTTCAGCACAAAAATGGCTGTTAAAAAGTCCTGGAAAGTGCTAGAGGGCTGCAAAAGGAAGAAAAATGGGAGATGTTATTAGATCTGCAATCTGTCCCTCAAAGCAGTAGTAATCTCTACCTAGTCCAGTATCAGATCGTTCTGTAATCAGATCGTTCTGTAATGCAGGATGAGATGTTATTAAATCTGCAATATGTCCCTCAAAGCAGTAGTAGTAATCTCTACCTAGTTATTAGATCTGAAATCTGTCCCTCACAGCAGTAGTAGTAATCTCTACCTAGTTATTAGATCTGCAATCTGTCCCTCACAATCTGTCCCTCACAGCGCCGGCAGCATCCTCTCCCTACACTAATGTGAGAGCATGTGACATGCAGCACTGTGACTCCAGCCTCATATAGAGGCTGGGTCACATGATGCACTGGCCAATCACAGCCATGCCATTAGTAGGCATGGCTGTGATGGCTTCTAGGGAAAACCAGTGAAACGCTTGTTGATTGGCTCCCTGCAGCTATTCAACATGCGTGATAAAATATCAGAACCCAGAACCCGAACCCGGACTTTTTCTCAAACGTTCAGGTTCGGGACACAGACACCCGAAAGTTCGGTACGGACCCGAACTTTACAGTTCGGGTTTGCTCAACTCTACCCGAGGGCGATTAATACATAACTTTTATTGGCCCACCATGCTGACAGACATAGCTGACTGCTGCTGGTCCTGTGATACCTGCCAGCGAGTTGGCAAGGTAGGAGATGTACACAGGGTTCCGTTAAAACCTTTACCTGTGATTGATGAACCTTTTAAGAGGGTAGCAGTGGATATTGTTGGACCCCTAGCTATCCCCAGTAGTTCAGGCAAACGTTTTATCCTGACAGTTGTTGACTATGCCACACGTTACCCAGAGGCGGTGACTCTCTCCTCCCTCCGTGCAGACAAGGTCGCTGATGTTCTGCTGGGAATCTTCACAAGAGTGAAATTCCCAGCCAAGCTCATTAGTGATCAAGGCCCTCAGTTTGTGTCTGACTTGATGCACGCTCTCTGTCAGAAAATACAGATGACGCATATCATGGTCAGTCCTTACCATCCACAAACGAATGGCTTGTGCGAGCGTTTCAATGGTACCCTGAAACAAATGCTGCACACCTTTGTGGAGTCCCAGGGTAAGGACTGGGAAAGGTACCTGCCTCATCTGCTGTTCGCTTACTGAGAGGAGCCCCAGGAGTCCACAGGCTTCTCGCCATTTGAGCTGTTGTACGGACGGAGGGTTAGAGGACCCCTGGACCTAATCTGGGAGACCTGGGAGGGCAAATCTTGAAATTCCGGGATAAAATAGAGATGTTGGTGGGGATTGTGTGGGAAAACATGACCCAGGCCCAGACCAGACAGAAACGTTGGTATGATTGCAATGCTAGGGAGCGGGCATACAACGTTGGGCAGCTGGTGTATGTTCTGCTCCCCTTGCGGCAGAACAAACACCAGGTCGCATGGGAAGGCCCGTACCCCATTGCCCAGCGTCTGAATGACGTTACTT
>BLSH010026092.1:78780-97189 GCA_018402905.1 Glandirana rugosa
GTTACCCAGAGGCGGTGGCTCTCTCCTCCCTCCATGCAGACAAGGTCGCTGATGCTCTGCTGGGAATCTTCACAAGAGTGGGATTCCCGGCCGAGCTCATTAGTGATCAAGACCCTCAGTTTGTGTCTCACTTGATGCACGCTCTCTGTCAGAAAATACAGATAACGCATATCATGGCCAGTGCTTACCATCCACAAACAAATGGCTTGTGCGAGCGTTTCAATGGTACCCTGAAACAAATGCTGCACACCTTTGTGGAGTCCCAGGGTAAGGACTGGGAAAGGTACCTGCCTCATCTGCTGTTCGCTTACTGAGAGGAGCCCCAGGAGTCCACAGGCTTCTCGCCATTTGAGCTGTTGTACGGACGGAGGGTTAGAGGACCCCTGGACCTAATCTGGGAGACCTGGGAGGGCAAATCTTGAAATTCCGGGATAAAATAGAGATGTTGGTGGGGATTGTGTGGGAAAACATGACCCAGGCCCAGACCAGACAGAAACGTTGGTATGATTGCAATGCTAGGGAGCGGGCATACAACGTTGGGCAGCTGGTGTATGTTCTGCTCCCCTTGCGGCAGAACAAACACCAGGTCGCATGGGAAGGCCCGTACCCCATTGCCCAGCGTCTGAATGACGTTACTTACCTAGTCCGGTTGGGAGAAGGAAGTAGACGGCAGAAGGCCTTCCATGTAAACATGATTAAAGCCCATCATGAGCGCACGGCCTATGCTATGCCGGTCTGCAGCAGGCCAGAGCCTGAAGAGGCTGACCCACTCCTAGACTTGTTAGCTGACACCAGGGAGGTCAACTCCGACCTCCTGATAAACCCCAACCTTACCCCCGCACAGGTACCTGGGCTGAAGGACATGCTGGCAGTCCATGGGCGCCGGTTTACGGGGAAACCGGGGTGGACGGACCTCGCTGTCCATCAGGTGGACACTGGGGCACATCCCCCATTAAACAGTTGGCCTATTGCCTCTCCCTGGAGGTGCTGGCTGACATGAAGAGGGAGGTGGAGGAGATGCTGCAACTGGGGTAATTCGGAGGTCCCACAGTGCTTGTGCGCCCCCAGTGGTCCTGGTCCCCAAAAAGGATCAGACGACCAGGTTCTGTGTGGACTACCGAAAGCTGAATATGATCACCACTGCGGACGCCGACCCCATGCCTCGGATCGATGAGTTGTTGGATAGGCTGGCGGCGGCTCGCTATATCACGATCATGGATCTGAGCAGAGGGTACTGGCAAACTCCTCTGGCCCCTGAAGCTCGGGAAAAGTCAGCCTTCATCACCCCATTCGGCTTGTTCGAATTTACCGTCATGCCATTTGGGATGAAGAACGCCCCAGCTACCTTCCAGAGGGCCATGAATGACTTACTGGAGGGGATGGAAACCTTTGCCATGGCTTACCTGGACGACATTGCGGTGTTCAGCCCTACCTGGGAGGAACACTTGGTGTACCTGTCACAGGTCCTAGACCAACTGACAGTTGCCAATCTGACTGTCAAGCCCAGCAAGTGTCAGATCGGCATGACTGATGTCCAGTACCTGGGACACCAGGTGGGAGGAGGCACTCTAAGACCCGAGACAGGGAAGGTGGAGGCCATACTGGCCTGGCCAACCCCTCAAACCAAGAAACAGGTTATGTCATTCTTGGGGACAGCTGGCTACTATAGGAAATTTGCAAGTAACTATAGTGGCCTGGCAAAACCTTTGACTGACCTAACCAAGAAGAAACTGCCCAAAGTGGTGTCCTGGACACCAGAATGTGAGAGGGCATTTCAGGCCCTGAAGGAGGCACTGGCCAGTGCCCCTGTGCTACAGGCTCCTGACTTCACCTGCAGTTTCTTAGTGCAGACTGATGTCTCTGCCTATGAGTTGGGTGCAGTCCTAAACCAAGTGGATGACACCGGAGAGGAACAACCCATCCTCTACCTGAGCCGGAAGCTGCTTCCCAGGGAAGTAGCCTACACCATGATCGAAAAGGAATGTCTCGCGATCGTGTGGGCTCTCCAGAAGCTGCAGACGTACCTCTATGGGAGGCACTTCACGGTGATCACCGATCACAATCCCTTGAGCTGGCTAAATCGTGTTGCTGGGTTGCTGGGGAGAATGGTAAGCTACTTCATTGGAGCTTAATCTTTCAGCAATATGATTTCACCATCCAGCACAAGAAAGGCAATGCCCGTGGGAATGCTGATGGTCTGTCC
The DNA here is from genome assembly GCA_018402905.1 of Glandirana rugosa. Taxonomy (NCBI): domain Eukaryota; kingdom Metazoa; phylum Chordata; class Amphibia; order Anura; family Ranidae; genus Glandirana; species Glandirana rugosa. Next base: position 80,984 of record BLSH010026092.1, read on the forward strand.
CGCCAAGCTAAGCCCATAGGCGTGATTGCATCAGGACGGGAATCGCGTTCCCCTCCCATGCAACCACCTCAGGGGGGAGATGTGATGGTATCACGCGTGAGACACACGCAAAGTAATGATACCAGGCCCGAAGCAAGACTGACTCCATGTTGGAAGGGGAGCTGCTTAAATAAATGGCTAAGTTTTTTTTTCTCTCCTTCTAACATGTCAGTCTGAAGTAGAACAAGCTTCTCATTTACACCCCCTCTCTCTCTGGCCAGATCAACTTCAAAGGGGGCCCTCTGATTATGGTTTATGACTGGTCAGGAAGAGGCCCTGTTATCTTGAACAAACATACAACAAACTCATGTGGGACATGCGACACCGTAAATAACCCCCCAGCAATCCTGACCCTTTCAGTAACTTTGGAACAACATGAGAAGGTAGAAAAACTTACATACAGTCATAACTTCTGTTATAAATATGCCACAGTGATAACACATACATATTTGAAAGTAGAATTTCGGCCCGGATAATTCAAGTATAAACATTCACCCCTTGTTACCCAAGGAGGGATAGAACTAGTCCATTCCCTCCCCAGGGTCCTAGAAGATCTCAGCACTCTCATGTTTGGAGTCATTTAAAAGCATTATGCAATGTGAAATGGAATTTCTTACTGGGAGATGTGCCAGACGGTCCAATCACAAGTTATGATTTTAATAATCCATGCATGATTATGAAGCATGTTTCTCCACGGTCCGCCCTGGACATTGTCTAAGGAAACACCCTCTCATACGAATAGCCAGAGGGGTATGGTTCCACCCCTGGTGATCCAGAGAAAAAAGGACTGCCAAGATCAATTGGGGGTTCTCATCTTACCATCAATGAACCAACATCAGAGAACCAGGAGATAATCTTTGAAACACTGAATAGGCACGGACATTTCAAATGCAGGTATTTTCATTCTGCTCTCTTTCGCTGTAATTCTGTCTCACTTTGTACTTTTATTTTTCTGTAAATATTTTACTGCACCTAAAACTTGACCTTTTCATTATTAAACCTTATTTTGAAAAGTGTTAATTTTGTCCCTAAAGCTCTTAATGCAACTATTACGAATCTGTTCCTTTGAAGAGCGCTACTGTTTTTTTTAAAAATACGCATCTGAATATACCTGTCTGCGGTTCCCGGCTCTGTGAGGTGGGGCATGACAGATCTACTGATCCCTGTGATCGGGATTAGTTTGATCTGTTATGTCCCTGTCAGCCCCGCCCCCACAGAACACATACAGGGAACACATTTAACCCCTTGATCAACTCTTTAGTGTTAACCCCAGCCCTGCCAATGATATTTATACAGTAATCAGTGTCTATTTTTAGATCTGATCGCTGTATAAATGTCATTGGTCCCAAAAAAGTGTCAAAAACATCAGACATGTCTGCCGCAATATCGCAGTCCTGATAAAAATCGCAGATCGCCACAAATACCAGAAAAAAAAATAAATGATAAAAACGCCATAAACCAATGTCCATAGTTTGTAGGCGCCATAACTTTTGCGCAACCCAATCAAAGTATGTTTATTGTGATTTTTTTTTTTACCAAAAACATGTAGAAGAATATATAGCGGTCTAAACTGATGAATACATTTGTTTTTTTTATTTGTGGATATTTATTATAGCAAAAAGTAAAAATATTTTTCTTTTTTCATAATCGTCGCTTATTGTTTGTTTATAGCGCAAAAAATAAAAACCGCAGAGGTGATCAAATACCACCAAAAGAAAGCTCTATTTGTGGGGAAAAAAGGACATCAATTTTGTTTGGGTACGTTGCACGACCGCGCAATTGTCATTCAAAAAGTGACAGGGCTGAAACCTGAAAATTGGCCTGGGCAGGAGGATGGTTTAAGTGCCCAATAAGCAAGTGGTTAAACCTGAAGCTTTATTTCAAATGATGCATGAATAGTAATTTTTGTTCCAGCACCTTCTGTTGACAACGTTCTGTCCTTTTTTTGTTGCTGTCTCCAACCTGTCACACAAGCTTATGCCTAGTACACACAGTATGTTTTTTTTTGTTCAACCCAGCAGGTTGAACGAATAAAAGCTGAAGAGCTCACGGTACTAACTATGCAATGTTGGTACAGCGATCTCCCCACTGTGCTATTGTGTTCTGGCAGGACGGAGGGATGTCCCCGACAGAAACACAATAGTTAGCGCTCACAGCCATTGGCTGCAAACACGATCGGATGCTCATCTGCCTCTGGTTTTCCAGCATGCTCGCTTGACAGAACCTGATTGTGAGATCAGCTTCTGTCAGACAAGAAACTGTACACGGGGGCTGAATTTCGGCCGGTTTCTATTGTCTTGGCTGATTGCAGCTGATATTTGGGCCATGTGTATGGGGCTTTAGGATGGCCTCAAGTAGCTGTTCCAACATACATTAGGCATGGTCTACTGTGGTCACCATCAGGAAACCCACCCTGAGGAATGACATTTGGAAAGGAGGTGGCTGCAAGATATCAAGAGTATTGAGATGTAACAAAGGATGAAAAAAGTGGAATACATGTATTTTATTTTAAGCAATGGCAATTGTGTATAATTCACAGTACTTTAGCAATCTAAATGTCATTCCCTTCAAAGGGAGTCTTTTACTCTTACCTGTCCCATTGCCTGCACCTCTATTCCTCAATGTATTCTTGAAATTCCCGTGTCTGATGACTCTCCAGCTGTGTGAGATTCCTGACCCCCCACAGCATAGTGTGGTTCTCTTTGCCATCTCCTACGTCACTACTGTGTCTTGTAGTTACATGGGGGCATGACAGGCCCACATAACAAAATAGGGGGGCTGTCTGCAGTTGCAAAACTGCCTGAAGGACCTCATATCCAAAGCTGATGAGGCCTGCACATCCACTTGGTAAACGTGTGAAGAGAAGACCAGTCGACAGATTTGCAAATCTGGGAAACAGTTGCCTGATGCTGAAATGCCCAAGAGGCACTTATAGATCTAGTTGATTGAGCTTTTACAGGAAAAGGTTGAACAAGAACCTTAAGACCATAAACATGAACAATAATCTGTCTGAGCCACCGAAAAATGGAGTAATGAGAAGCCCGTTCTCCTTTACAGGGACCATCATGAATGACAAACAGAAAACCAGTCATGGTAATGGAAGCAGTGACTGTGAGGTCACCCACACACCGCAAACTACATCCACAGAGTGAAGACAGATTTCTTTCTGATGTTGTGGAACTGAATAGAGAGACGAAAGAACAATGTCCAGATGAAGGTTAAAAGCCAAAACAGCCATTGGAAGGAAGCAGGCTCTGGGCCTCAACACCACTATATCTTTGTGTAAGACCAGAAAGGGCCCTTTATTAGACAAAGTTGAGCGCTCAGACATGCACCTTGCCAGAGGTAATGTTGACAAGGAAAGCAACCTTGTCAGTGAGGACCTGTTAAAGGGCCTATCAAGCTTCAGCTGTTTATTTCCTGAGCTGGGCAAAGTGAGGGGAGCAGAATTTATGAAAACAACAATATTAAGTGTTTACAGGTGCACATACAAGTGTGCACAGGGGCAACTACAAAGAATGGTATTCTGCATTTAAAGCGTAGTCAAGCATAACGAAACAAGCTAAACAAGCTAAACAAGCTAAAAAACTGTCAAGTGTGAATGGGGGCTAAAGGCATGAGCACTGTCTGCATAGCTCAATTGAGCCACCAAAATTAATTTAGGGTGCATTTTCACCTATGATTAGATGCAAGAATACCAACAGTGGTTCCCATGATTAGCTGTGAGAGACAGCCTCATTGAGGGCAATGGAAGGCTGCTGGCTCCTGCAGCTAATCACCTATCAATTGTTTGAGACAGATAGAGCTTTCTTTTGGTGATATTTAATCACCACTAGGTTTTATTTTTTTTTGACAAATAAAAAAAGACAGAAAATTGTGAAAATTTTTTTTTCTTTGTTTCTCTTATAACATTTTTCAAATAAATAAAATTTCTTCATAAATTTAGGCCAAATCATATTCTGCTGCATTTCCTTTGTAACAAAAAAAAAAACAAACAAACAAATCAGTATATATTATTTAGTCAGTAGGAAAGTTTAGAGTCCACAAACTATGGTATATACAGTATCTCACAAAAGTGAGTACACCCCTCACATTTTTATAAATATTTTATTATATCTTTTCATGTGACAACACAGAAGAAATTACACTTTGCTACAATGTAAAATAGTGAGTATACAGCTTGTAAAACAGTGTAAATTTGCTGTCCCCTCAAAATAACTTAACACACAGCCATTAACCTCCCTGGCGGTACGATTATTTCAGATTTTTGGTGCTGAAAGCGGTACATTATTTTGCATGGAAATTTGGCGTTTTATATTGTAGGCCTGTAATTCTTAGGAATAACTCTCTTAAATCTGTCCAAACAAGAGTCTAGTAGACATCCCGGGTATGATAAAGTTTGAAACATGAAATCATAAATTATAATATAACTAAAAATAATTATCAAAAATAATAACATAATAGTAATAAAATGTATTCAATAATGTAATCAAACCAAAAACACTGAAATCTGCTCAGTTGCAGAATTGTCGCTGTCGTCACTTTCAGTGTCTGATGATAAATTTCCCCAAAAATCAGTATCACTCAATTCTGCAAATGATTCTTATTTACTATCGCTGTTTTCTAGCTGATCCAAAATCACTTTTGACGTTATGGGACACTTTTTGGTTGCCATGGACATTCTCAAGTCTCCAGGCAGAAAGAATGACATATATAATATAAAAGTGCATGCAGGGCACTGGGCAAACCACCAGGGACAAAGTGGATGTGAAATGATTTCATACAGTAATGTAATCTTACAGATTACAGTGTACTGTATGTTTACTATGTATTTCACTTTTTGAATTTGCTGCCGGTCTCCGCCCCGTGCAACGTGACGCTCGCAGGGAATGGAGCCCGGCACACAGAGGCATCAGGCGGAGGACAGAGCCCGCAGACACGACGGGGGACATCGCTGGATCCAGGGGACAAGGTGAGTAACGATGACTTGGATCCAGCGATGCAATCCCGAATGTGGCTTGGGGTTACCGCTAATGGTACTGAAATTCCACCCCGAGCCACACTCAGGAATACCGCCAGGGAGGTTCATGTCTAAACCGCTGGCAACAAAAGTGAGTACACCCCTAAGTGAAAATGTCCAAATTGGGCCCAAAGTGTCAAGATTTTGTGTGGCCACCATTATTTTCCAGCACTGCCTTAACCCTCTTGGGCATGGAGTTCACCAGAGCTTCACAGGTTGCCACTGGATTCCTCTTCCACTCCTCCTTGACGACAACACGGAGCTGGTGGGTGTTAGAGACCTTGGGCTCCTCCACCTTCTGTTTTAGGTTGCTCTACAGATGCTCAATAGGGTTTAGGTTTGAAGACATGCTTGGCCAGTCCATCACTTTACCCTCAGCTTTTTTAGCAAGGCAGTGGTTGTCTTGAAGGTGTCTTTGGGGTTGTTATCATGTTGGAATACTGCCCTGCGGCCCAGTCTCTGAAGGGAGGGCCTCATGCTCTGCTTCAGCATGCCAAAGTACGTGTTGGCATTCATGGTTGCCTCAATGAACTGTATCTCCCCAGTGCCGGCAGTACTCATGCAGCCCTAGACCATGACACTCCCCCCACCATGACTGTAGGCAAGACACACTTGTCTGTACTCCTCACCTGGTTGCTGCCACACACGCTTGACACCATCGGAACCAATAAATATATCTTGGTCTCATCAAACCACAGGACATGGTTCCAGTAATCCATGTCCTTAGTCTGCTTGTCTTCAGCAAACTGTTTGCAGCCTTTCTTGTGCATCATCTTTAGAAGAGGCTTCCTTCTGGGACAACAGGTATGCAGACCAGTTTGATGCAGTGAGCGGCATATGATCTGAGCACTGACAGGCTGACCCCCCACCCCTTTGACCTCTGCAGCAATGCTGGCAGCGCTCATACATCTGTTTCCCAAAGACTACCTCTGGATATGACACTGAGCATGTGCACTCAACTTTTTTGGTTGACCATGGCGAGGCCTGTTCTGAGTGGAACCTGTCCTGTTAAACTGCTGTATGGTCTTGGCCACCATGCTGCAGCTCAGTTTCAGGGTCTTGGCAATCTTCTTATAGCCTAGACCATCTTTATGTAGAGAAACAATTCTTTTTTTGGGATCCTCAGAGAGTTCTTTGCATGAGGTGCCATGTTGAACTTCTAGTGACCAGTATGAGAGAGTGAGAACGATAACAACAAATTTAACACACCTGCTCCCCATTCACACCTGAGACCTTGTAACACTAACAAGTCAAAGTCACATAACACCAGGGAGGGAAAATGGCTAATTGGGTCCATATTGGACATTTTTGTGACGAACGCAGGTATCAGATCGCTGCCCTCCTCACTGACGGGCGACTGGGGACCCCCCTAATCTAACACCGCGCTTGTCACAAACGTAACAATGCTACTCTCAGCTGCTTTCAGCACAAAGATTTCCCAGTTTGCGGGACCACCATCTAAATGCCAGCTGCCTGAGAGCGATTGTTACCGGGCTAATTCAAACAAATAACCCTTTCTCTGCCACCACTTCTGGATGCCGGCCAGAAGACCCGGATGTTAGCAATACCAGTATTTCAGAATAACCACCTGTAACACATGCTGTCACCGCAGACAGGTATATCCAGATGCGTTATTTTAACCACTTGCCGACCGCCGATCGGCATTTGACGGCGGCAAAGTGGTTAGTTCCCGCAAAACGCCGTCATACGACGGCGGCTGCGGGATCGAGCTTAGTGAGCGCGCGCGCACTGCCGGAGGCACGCCCGCGCGCTCACTGTGTTCGGGGAGGGCCAGGGAGCGGGTGCGGCGGCTTCGATTGCCGCCGGCTACCCGCGATGGCCCCCCCGAGCGGAGGAACGGAGGTCCGTGTATGTAAACACGGACCTCCGCTCTGTGTGAAGGGGGAAGGGCTGTGATCACAGCCTTCCTGTATACGAAGGCTGTGACCACTTCCCTTCCCCAGATAGTGCAGTCCCCATACAGTTAGAACACGCCCAGGGAACATAGTTAACCCTTAGAGCGCCCCCTGCAGGTTAATCCCTTCACTGCCAATGACATTTACACAGTAATCAGTGCATTTTTATAGCACTGATCGCTGTATAAATGCCAATGGTCCCAAAAAAGTGTCAAAATGTTCCGACATGTCCGCTGAAATATCGCAGTACCGCTAAAAATCGCAGATCGCCGCCATTACTAGTAAAAAAAAAAAAAAAAAACCCCAAAAATGAATTCTCATCATCATCCGTAAACGCGACCACTTTTGCGCAAACCAATAAATAAACGCAGATTGCGATTTTTTTTTTGCAAATATGAGGAAGAATATAAATCGGCCAAAAACGGTGAAAATAAATATTTTTTTATTTTTTTTTTTGATTTGTATTCTAGCAAAAAGTAAGAAATTTGGGTTTTTTTGCAAAATTGTCGTTCTTCTTTTGTTTATAGCGGCGATCAGAAATGACGCAGAGGTGATCAAATACCACCAAAAGAAAGCTCTGTTTGTGGGAAAAAAAGGACGCAAATTTCGTTTGGGTACAACGTAGCACGACCGCGCAATTTTCAGTTAAAGCGACGCAGTGCCGAATCGCAAAAAGGGCTCCGGTCCTAAAGCTGGAAATCCTTCCGGGGCTGAAGTGGTTAAAAAACAGTAGCGATCTTCAAAGGAACAGATTTGTGATAGTTGGATTAAGAGCTTTAGGGACAAAATTAACACTTTTCGAAATAAGGTTTAATAATGAAAAGGTCAAGTTTTAGGTGCAGTAAAATATTTACCAGAAAATAAAACAATGTTATCCAAATACTGAGACAAAATATACAGCAAAGGAACAGAATGAAATACCTGCATTTGAAATGTCCGTGACTAATCAGTGTTTTGAAGATGTTTTCCTGGTTCTCGGAAGCTGCTTCATTGATGGCAATTGAGAACTGCCAATTTATCTTAGCAATCCCTTTTTCTCTGGGTAAAGAGGGGTGGGGCCATATGCCCCTGACCATTCACATGAGTGGGCGGTTTCTTAGACAATGTCCAGGGCGGGCCGTTGCGATACATGCTTCTTAATTCACACGTGGTTTATGAAAATCATATCTCACGATCGGGCCGCCCGGCAAATCTCACAGTAAGAAATTCAATCTCAGCATGCATAAAGCTTTCAAATGACTCCAAACATGGGACTTCTGAGACCTTCTAGGACCCTGGGAAGGGAACATACCAGTTCTGCCTCTCCTTACTATGGAAGTCTTCGACATTTACACTTGAATAACACGGTCCGAAATGCTGTGTTCAAATATGTACGTTGTATCACTATGTTAGGTTCCTAGCTGGAATTATGACTGTATGTAAGTTTTTCTACCTTTTCATGTTGTTTCAGGGTTACTGAAAAGGTCAGGATTGCTTGGGTGATTTACGGTGTCGCATGTCCAAACATCAGTTTGGTTTATGGCTGTTAAGATAAATGAACAGGCCTGGCCAGTAGCAGAGCGCGGCAGAGCTCGCGCATGCGCGGTAAGGTGCCCGGCGTGAAGCTGTACTGCTTACACGTCCGGGTTCCCTTACCCGCGATGGAGGCGGCTGCACCCGTCCCCCGATGCGAAGATTGGCGGCGGGTGCCGACATCGCTGGACTCCAGGACAGGTAAGTGTCCTAATATTAAAAGTCAGCAGCTACTGTATGTGTAGCTGCTGACTTTTAATTTTTTTTTTTAGCCCGGACCTCCGCTTTAAAAGATATAATAAAATATTTACAAAAATTTGAGGGGTATACTCACTTTTGTGAGATACTGAATATATATATTTGAAAATCGATCAATCCTGATGTATTGATGGCCTATCTCATTTCTTGAGGCTGGGGTCACACTTATGCAAACTGGATGCGGGTTTCTCCGCATTCAATTCACATGACAGAAGAGTGTGCCCGGCTCGCAATGGAGTCGGTTCACACAGCTCCAGGGCGGCCGCGGTCTGCACTTGGAAAGGGTCCTGTGCGTCTTTGATTCCGATTCAGGTGCAAAATCAGGAAAAATTCGGACCCGATTCGTGCCTGTATCGGTGAACAGGGAACATGCCGCGCCTGCAGCATGTGTGAACCCATGCCCTAAAATGCCAAGAAAGAACAAATACCCCCCCATGACCCCTTTTTGGAAAGTAGACAGTCATGGCATGGCGAGTTTTTTGAAGTCGTGATTTTTTGTCAAAATATTTTGGAAAATGAAGAAATTAAATAAAAATTTGTTTTTTCACAATTTTTTTTACATATTGTCACCAGTGTAGTACAGCATCATCATATAACTGGTGTGATCAGGGAAACTGACTGGTCACAGTATGTAAAAAAGCAATTTATTTGCAATTTTTTTTCTTTTTTGATGATTTTTTCAAATACATTGACCAGAGCAGTACAATGTTATCATAATGACACTGTACTACTCTGGGGAGGTGATAGTGACGTTTTGCACATTGTGATTGCTTACAGTTCCTTGAAAAGGTATTCATACCCCTTGAAATTTTCCACATTTTGTCATGTTACAATCAAAAACGTAAATGTATTTTATTGGGATTTTATGTGATAGACCAACAAAAAGTGGTACATAATTGTGAAGTGGAAGGAAAATGATAAATGGTTTTCAATTTTTTTTACAAATAAATATCTGAAAAGTGTGGCGTGCATTTGTATTCAGCCCCCTTGAGTCAATACTTTGTAGAACCACCTTTTGCTGCAATTACAGCTGCAAGTCTTTTTGGGGATGTCTCTGCCAGCTTTGTACATATAGAGAGTGATATTTTTGCCCATTTTTCTTTGCAAAATAGCTCAACCTCTGTCACATTGGATGGAAAGTGCTCTGTGAACAGCAATTTCCAAGTCTTGTCACAGATTCTTGAAGTTGTAATTTTTTCCCACAATTCTTTGCAAAATGAAGAATTTTTTTTTTTTTTTTACACAAAATTGTCATAACAACAAGTTATTTCTCACACACCGCATATGCATACTTGCAATGACACACCAAAATACATTTTGCTACTCCTCCTGAGTATGGCGATACCACATGTGTGAGACTTTTACACAGCCTGGACACATACCGAGGCTTAACATTAAAGTAGCACCTTTAAGCGTTCTATGGGCATAAATTACACATCTCATTTCTCAACCGCCTATTACACTTTTGAAGGCCCTGGAGCACCAGGACAATGGAATTGCCCACAAAATGACCCCATTTTGGAAAGCTAACACCCCAACGTATAATCTATGAGGCACAATGAGTCTTTTGAACGGTTCATTTTTTTTCCAGAAGTTTTTGGAAAATGTGGGGAAAAAAATGAAAACGCATTTTTTTAACACAAAGTTGTCCATTTATAAGATGTTTCCAACACATAGCATGTACATAGCAAAAATGGCACCCCAAAATACATTCTGCTACTCCTTCTGAGTATGGTGATACCACATGTGTGAGACCTTTACACAGTCTGGCCACATACCGAGGCTCAACATTGAAGTAGCACCTTTAAGCGTTCTACGAGCATAAATTACACATCTCATTTCTCAACCACCTATTCCACTTTTGAAGGCCCTGGAGCACCAGGACAATGGAATTGCCCACAAAATGACCCAATTTTGGAAAGCTAACATCCCAACGTATAATCTATGAGGCATAGTGAGTCTTTTGAACGGTTCATTTTTTTCCAGACGTTTTTGGAAAAAGTGGGAAAAAAATGAAAACGCATTTTTTTTACACAAAGTTGTCCATTTATAAGATATTTTCAACACATCGCATGTACATAGTAAAAATGGCACCCCAAAATACATTCTGTTACTCCTCCTGAGTATGGCGATACCTCATGTGTGAGACTTTTACACAGTCTACGCCACATACCGAGGCTCAACATTGAAGTAGCACCTTTAAGCGTTCTACGAGCATAAATTACACATCTCATTTCTTAACCACCTATTACACTTTTGAAGGCCCTGGAGCACCAGGACAATGGAAAAAGTGGGAAAAAAATGAAAACGCATTTGTTTTACACAAAGTTGTCCATTTATAAGATATTTCCAACACATAGCATGTACATAGCAAAAATGATACTCCAAAATACATTCTGCTACTCCACCTGAGTATGGTGATACCACATGTGTGAGACTTTTACACAGTCTGGCCACATACCGAGGCTTAACATTGAAGTAGCACCGTTAGGTGTTCTACGAGCATAAATGACACATCTCATTTCTCAACCACCTATTACATTTTTGAAGGTCCTGGAGCACCAGGACAATGGAATTGCCCACAAAATTACCCCATTTTGGAAAGCTAACACCCCAATGTATAATCTATGAGGCATAATGAGTCTTTTGAACATGTCATTTTTTTTCAGAAGTTTTTGGAAATTGTGGAAAAAAAATGAAAACGCATTTTTTTTACACAAAGTTGTCCATTCATATGATATTTCACACACATAGCATGTACATAGCAAAAATGACACCCCAAAATACATTCTGATACTCCTCCTGAGTATGTCAATACCACATGTGTGAGACTTTTACACTGTTCTATGGACATAAATCACACACATAAATTCCTGCCAAACTATCACATTGTTGAAGGCCCTTCATATTTTTAACACATAGCATGTACAGTACATACAAATTACAAACCAAAATACATTCTGCTGAGCAAAGGGTAAGAAAAGATAGACAGTAGAGATGTTGGCAGCACAGTCAAAGCATTGGTCCAGGTAGCAGGCAGGGATGTGGTCAGCAGCAGCAAAATGTTCGTCCATGCAGTAGGCAGGAATACTGTCCATAGCACAGGCAGCAGGTAGAGATACAGCAGGCAGAGTACAGCCAAAAGTATTGGGTCCAGGCAGCAGGCACATGGTCCATAAAAAGCCCTGGGTCAGTGCAGGCAGAGATATTGTCAGTACAGCCAAAGTATCTGTCCAGGCAGCAGGCAGGACCATCAAGCTTAGGGCCTCGGTCAAGAAAGAATGGGGGCAGGGGTAGAGGCTTCTCCCACCCAAATCGTTTTGAAGCCTCCAGACACCAGACCCTGTTCTGGGAATTACAAAACAAAGAGAAAACCAATAACTGTTTTTCTCAAATCAGAACATCATTCTGGAGCCCCTCACATATGTGAGACCCCTGTGTAGCAGGGTGAAAGATCAGTCCAAGGGGCAGGCAACAACATGGTCAACAAGCCGAGGTCAGTGCAGGTAAAAGGCAGAAATAGACGGTAGGCAGAGGCATAATCGATACAATCCAGGGTCAGTTCACTTGAAAGGCAGAAATATGGCGGATAAACAATGCAGACGGCAGGCAGAGGCATAGTCCATAAACAGGCCAGGGTCAGTTCACATGGAAGGCAGTGGTATGGTTGGTCCAGGGAAATAATCAGCACAGGAATTGAAAATTGGGAAATGGCAGTCTATTTGAAATATTATTGAAATACTAATAATTTACAAGTGTATGAAAGTGTTTGAAGCATTTTCCAATGCAAAGGCCAGGATTGGAGGGACATTGGGGACAATAGAAACTGATGTCTTTCCTAACTCCTCTTTTGTTGCACACCCGACATCTTCTTTGGCGTCTTCTTCCGGTTGTTGATGGGGGAATATGTTCAGGAAAATGGCGCTCATACAGTCTGCTGAGGCAATCGGTGCGAATGATTTCTGGGGGGGATCCTTGTGGATATATCAGGGCAGTAATGATGTCTTGAATGAAATTTAGGAAGGGGTTGGGTCGTTCTGTTGATTTCCGGTAGGTGACGTAAGCATTATACATGGCCATGTGAAAAATGTAAACCGCAACTTTTTTGTACCATTAGAGGGATTTTCTAGTTGGTAGATAGGGCTGCAACATCTGGTCATTTAAATCCCCGCCCCCATGAATTTATTATACTCGTGGATACAATGTGGTTTTTCAACGGGACCCTGTGTTCTTAGAAGTTCCACTGAGGTGGCATTGTGGATTGTGGACATGATGTACACGTCTTTTTTATCCCTCCACTTCACAGTCAATAAATACTTCCTCGTTCCTGAGGCTTGCTGATTCCCCCCTTTGTGGTGATTAGACTCTGTGGGAAGCCCTTTCTGTTTTTTCTTGCAGTACCGCAGGCCAAAGTATCCTCCCGATATAGGTGGCGGAAAAGGGGCAAACTCGTGTAATAGTTGTCCATGTAAATATGATATCCTTTCTTGAAGAGTGGGTAAGCCAATTCCCACACAATCTTCCAGCTTATTCCCAGGTACGATGGACAATCAGATGGGAGTCTTCGCTTTCATATATACGAAAGGCGTGCACATATCCTGTGGAACTTTCACAAAGCCTATTGGGCTTTACTCCATACCTGGCCCTCTTACTGGGGATGTACTGCTTCATACCCAGGCGGCCTGTGAAATGGACCAGGGATTCATCCACGGAAATATTTTGTTCAGGGATATAGAGTTCAGCAAAACTTTTAGAAAAGAAATCAATTAAGGGGTGAATTTTAAACAATCAATAAAAGTCGGGATGATTTGGGGGGGGGGGGCACTGCGAGTTATTGCTGAAATGCAGGAACCGCATTATCATGTCATAACGGGACCTGGTCATGACAGATGAAAAAATTGGCATATGGTGGACGGGGTGGTCGACCAATATGCGTGCAGTTCGTTTTTCTTTGTAATCCCTATGTTGAAGGTAAGGCCAAAAAATATTTTAAGCTCCTGCATGGTTAGGGGTCTCCATTCAAAAGGACGGGCATAGAAAGAGTTGGGGTTGTTCTGAATGTGTTGTTGGGCATAAAGGTTTGTCCGGTCCATGATGCTTTGCAATAGCTCATTAGGAAAAAATAGGTTAAAAAAATCAATTTTGGAAAAACCTTCCGTGTTGGCCTGCACGCCTGGCTGTGCTGTAAAAGGGGGGATTGTGGGTGACCCTGTGCTAGAAGGCAGCCACTGTGGATTTGCCAAGGAATCTGGAAGCTGGGTCTGGGCCCTATTTCTTTGATGTGGGTTTCCAGTGCTTGTACTGGGCCTCTCTTCTGGTCTAGCGCCATTGGCCTTTGCCGATTGGCTATTAGGGTCTCTGGTGCTGCTGGTAGCTGCCTCGTTTTCAAACCGTCTTCTTTTCCGACGGACTACTTCCTCCTCAAATTCAGATGATGACACACTTTCTTCGATGGGCTGGTATTCCAAATCAGAACCGTAATTGGAACTGTCACTGGTCGATGAGAGCTCCCCGCTGCTCTCATTGGTCAGGAGTAGCATTTTGTATGCTTCTTCTGCAGTGTATAACCTTTTGGACATAGTGGCTGTATGACAGGTTACACTGGACTGCTCGTCAGGTACTCTGATGGACTGGCAGGTACACTGATGGACTGGCGGGTAGTCTGATGGACTGGTGGGGCCTCTGATGGGCTGGCAGGTACTCTTATGGACTGGCGGGTACCCTGATGGACTGGCAGGTACTCTGATGGACTGGCGGTTACTCTGATGGTATGGCAGGTACTCTGATGGTAGGGCAAGTACTCTGATGGACTGGCAGGTACTCTGATGGACTGACCGGTACTCTGATGGACTGGCAGGTACTCTGATAGACTGGCAGGTACTCTGATGTACTGGCAGGTACTCTTTAGGGGGAGTGGGGCACAATCTGGGCACAGTAATATTGCTGAAAGTGTATTAATCACTATTCTCCTCTTCTCCTCACACTGGATTGGTGTGTGAGGAGAAGAGCCAGGTAACAGCGCGTTACCTGTGAACTGTTTACATTTATGACTGGCTGCGATTGGACACAGCCAGTCATGTGGTAAAGAGCCATTTCATTGGCTCATTTACCCTGAATGGGGAAGGGCTGTGACCAAGGGGACGCGCACAAGCCGCAGCCATGTGTGTCAACAAAGTGGCCGGCTGTGCTTGGACACAGCCGGTCACGTGGTAAAGAGCCAAATCTATTGGCTCTTTACCACGATGGGGGGGAGACACGACCCCCGGGCACACGATCGATCCGAGCTCGCCGCTCTGCGCGCCCCTGGGGGCCCGCAGTAGCGGCGAGAAGTGGCCGACGTCATATGACGTCGGCCCGGATCAACGAGCAGTTCCTGCTGACGACATTTTAATATGACTCTGTAGGGAACTGGTTAAATTGTACTATTACCTTTATAATAACCATCGGTGGTTTAATTCCCTCCCCCCCCCCTTTGGAGCTTAGGAGTTGAGGACAGTGCGCATATACTTGTCTGCCAATCACAGAGATCAACACAATAGTACACAAAGAATTGCTATGAATTGAAGCCATTCGTTGTGCACAATTGCCATGTGATCTGCTGTGATTGGTCACATTGGCACACTGATTTGTCATCCAGATCACGCTGGAGTGCGGCACATGGGGCATGTGAGAGGCTCGATCCAGGAAGGATGGCATATGATGTCTAGCCAGATTCTGAAAGTTCCTGCTTGGCTTTCATATTACTATATGGTCGTGCAGGAAGCAGTTAACGTGTAGCTAAAGGCAAAACTTTTTTTTTTAATTTTGTATAATGTAAAGGAGGGTTATAACCCCTGTCAGTTTTTCTTTTTTTGCCATCTGTGTCCCATTGGGGTGATTTTCTTTCACTTTCTGTCCCATAGCCAAAACAGGAAGTAAGAGGAAATTACTCCTCCAAAGTAAGGGAATCCCAGCCTGTCTCCAGGGTCACCAGAACTAGTGTCCCTCTTGAAATATTTCCCTTCTATTAGTGTACTGATATCAACCCAAAAGTTGGGATTTTCTTTCAATTTTGATGATATTGGTAAACAGGATAAAAAGAAAGGGTGAGTGGCTAAGTGGTAAGCACTTCCGGCCGGCAGCACCAGGGCTGTCTGTTTGAATCCCAATCACAGCACCACCTTCCTGGAGTCTGCATGTTCTCCTTGTGCCTGCATGGGTTTCCTTCAGATACTCCGGTTTCCTCCCTCCCACACTCCAAAGACATGCTGGCAGGTTAACCGCTTGCCGACAGCTGATCGGCAATTGACGGCGACAAGGTGGCTCGTGAGCGCAAATCGCCGTCATATGACGGCGGCCGCGCTCACGAGCCTAGTGAGCGCGCGCGCGCCGCCAGAGGCACGCCCGCGCGCTCACTGTGTTCGGGGAGGGCCAGGGAGCGGGTGCGGTGGCTTCGATTGCCGCCGGCTACCCGCGATGGCC
>BLSH010026092.1:115417-132870 GCA_018402905.1 Glandirana rugosa
TTTAGGGAGTAGAATCGTGTTTAGAAACGGGGGTAGACGGTTTAGGGGGGTCGATTTTACGGGGCGGGGGGGTTTTTTTAAATTTTTTTGGGGGGGCGGGGCATTTTAGCTGGGGGGATTTGGCAGATGGGGGCAAAGATTTGTGCTAAGATGAGGGATTTCAGCACAGGCGGATTTGTACTGGGAGGAGGGGGAATTTATGCTTAGGGGGTAAGCATGCAGATTAACGCTCAGTGTTTTTCTGGGGAGATTTTTGCTGACACATAATGCTCATATCTTTGGGGGGGGGGGGGATAGTTTGTCATGTTCACCCTGGGCTCTAGATGATCTTGTCCAGGCACTGCCTAACATGCACTGCTCATTCCAAATAAATGTCAGTGAAAGGGAAAGGAGAGGTTCAGGAGCCCGCAGAGGACATTGCGTAGAGGCAGAAAAAGAAACCCTTTAACCACTTGCGGCAGGTTGGCTCGTTCCTGTGAATCGGATTCATTGTATGTCGGCTCGGGAACTCAATTTTGTGGGCGCAAGCCCACTAGCCAGTGGGGAAGCCTGTTTGATCTTGCATGGCCAGATACCTCCTTCTTGCCCTGTCTACTATATTAGACTATACTATACTATATGCAAGCAGTGTGGAAAGGTTGCACATGCTCTGTTCGATCTTCCTGTTTCACATGGACATAGACTGCAGTGCATTTCTATTACTGCGATTGTTTATTTGCTAATTGAGCATGTCATTGGTAAAGCGCCAATCAGCTGTGGCCGTATTGTGGGTGAAGGGTCACTGATGCAAAGAAAGTTGCATCATCAGAGTGAAATCTCCTCCTATATGAACACTGTGGGAGCCCTGGCCCCTTGCAGTTTATCACCTGACTGCAATATACAGATGAAAAAAAGGTATATAGCAGCAGTATTTTGATATAAAAAGATTTAGAAGCTGTATGCACTGTGGGGAGGCAGCTAAATTGTTTTTATATTGCTGGGTTTAGTAACACTTTAAGGGGGTAAATCCTTCCGGTCCTTAAGTGGTTAACCACTTGATCTCCAGGAGGTTTCGCCCCCTTTATGACCAGGGCATTTGTGCTCTTCCTGATTGTTTTGTTTATATTGTAATTATGTGATTGCTATGACCAATCATAACGATCACATGATACCCTGGCCACTCATGTGGCCGCTCATGTTGGCTTTAGATCCGAACTTCATGCAGCTCTGTAATTATTAAGGGCCATTTTACATCAGAGTAATTGTGGTGCATTGGGCGTCATTGCCCAACGCTACCACAACACAATATCAAGGGAAATAACATTGGCGCCAATTGGTGTTGTTCAAATCTATGTGCAGGCATCTTTTTTTGCACAATGCATCGCTGTAGCGACACTACAGTGCATCCCACCACTGGTGTGGTGAGTGACGGTCCCTGGGACTGGAGGAGAATGTGCTGGAGCGGGATGGGAGAGGAATGGTGGACAGTCTGTGGGAGCCTTGGGAGCCAGTCAAGGGAAAGGAGAGCCATTACCAGGGAGCAGGTCGATGGGACATACATACGCATTAAGTAAACTAAACTGTTACTCAACTTAGGGTTTAAGATGTAATGTCCTTCATCGTTCTTTTCCCAGAGTCCAACTTAAAGCGTCTCCAAAGTTCGAGCTTCCAACACACGTCTTTCCTCTTTGTCCTTCCAAACACAACTCCTTGTCCGACCACATTCCTCTCAAAAGACCCCAAGCCTCTCCCACCAACTTCTTGTATCTGCTCAGCTCCAAAACCTATCCAACTGGGCTATTTACATATCAATGGAGGGGGGAAGCCCGGTTTCCCTTAAAAATCTAACTCTATATTATTCTTAAAGTCACTATTAGCCATAGCAACACATACCACCTCTTGACCTTATAGCATAATATAGGAAAATATGAAACTTCAACATCTCTTAAAGCCTTTCCAGGAAAGGGCAAAATAACCCCCCTGTATTGTAAATGGGAGGGAAAAATTCCCTTTCGACCCCCATATCTTCTGGGCGGTCAGACTTTTTTGTCCCTTGAAGGCTCCAATATTCCTTTGAGCAGGGTTAACAATGTCTTTGGCAGTTTGTGGAAAGAAAGTCCCACATGAAAGGCTCTTGTCATCTTGGCCATAAGGAAATGCGCAGATGAAAGTCCACTCGGATTCAAAAATCAACTGCATCTTCCTCAGTCGCTCTTCTGGTCTGCCTCCTCCCATTTGGTCTGGTCATCTGCTCTGCTCCACCTCTCAATGTTCAGTACCTGAAAAGAGTAAGAGAAAAGCAGATTATATGTTCCTTCCAACTGTGCCAAAAACATAGCTCACTGCTCACATTTCTCTCTCTCCACATTCCTAAATGCAAAACTAATGTAAGGTGCCCACTATTGCCTTGAAACACTTTCACAGAAAGGCATTGACTTACAATGCAATGAATAAACTTGTATGTGTCTCCGGGCTATCCTGGGAAGAACATAAGCCCAATGTTATCTAGTCTTCACAGCATGGTACATTCTAGCAAAATGGCCCATTTTATGGCAACAAAAACACTTAATGTGACTGAATCTACCATTCCCAACCATTTGCTTCTACTTGTTAAGCAATGCTGGTGTAGGAATCCCATCTATTTCCTCTCTAGGGACCCCCACCTTAAGTAAATCAATCCACATATGTCTCCTGGAGACCACAGGCCTTGCCTACTTTGTATCTGACTCAACTCGGCCATTTGAGCTAATCAGATTCTCAGCTTCCTGCTTATGGGAAGTACCAGTAGCACATGTCCTACTTTTGCTTATAGGCTTAGTGCCTTTGTCACTTGTTGGGGCATCATTAGACTTGTTTATGAGGGCTGCACACCGCTCATTCAAATCTTCAGCTCTGCCTACAGGGGTATGAGCACACTTCGAAGCCATTGCAGGTTTACCTTTGATTACCCTATTTTCAAAATCTTTTGCCTTGCTTGCAGTGTCATCTAAACACTCGGATGCCACTGCAAGCTGCTCTTTCAGTAAATCTCTTTGTAATTCTGCCTTTTCCCTCTTTTCAGATTCAATATGTAGAGCATGCAGGAAGTGGAAACCAAACACAGCAACTGCCCGCATCTCTCCCTCAACTTAGTGGCAATTATCCTTTCTAGCAAAATATAAGCATGTACAATATTTTTTGCATTAAGTAAACTAAACGGTTACTCAACTTAGGGTTTAAGATGTAATGTCCTTCATCGTTCTTTTCCCAGTCCAACTTAAAGAGTCTCCAAAGTTCGAGCTTCCAACACACGTCTTTCCTCTTTGTCCTTCCAAACACAACTCCTTGTCCGACCACATTCCTCTCAAAAGACCCCAAGTCTCTCCCACCAACTTCTTGTATCTGCTCAGCTCCAAAACCTATCCAACTGCTCTATTTTTATATCAATGGAGGAGGGAAGCCTGGTTTCCCTGAAAGCATATGGTCTTAAAAATCTAACTCTATATTATTCTTAAAGTCACTAATAGCCATAGCAACACAATAGTATAATAAAATGTATATGCACAGTAACCATATATATTTATATATATTGTGGGGGCTTAGCTCAATGGGGATCACCTTCCCTGCAAAAACGTTAGTCCAAATGGCAGGTTTTTCTTAAAAGCTGACTTGTAGCCTGTTTTATTTTAAAAGGTTGCATGAAAAATCAAACAAACAAAACAAAATAAATCCTTGCCATCCAGGCTCTTACTAAACATTTCCAGGTTTCCTAACTCAGAGGTGAAGGGCTTCTCACAGTCACCCACAAAACAAAGAAAATGCAAACCTTTTGTTTCACTCACAAAGCAAAACTTCAGTTCAGCAGCTCTCTCGGGTTTTTGGCTTCCTGAGTGCCAGGCCAGAGCAAACATTTGCTCTACTCCTACTTATTTATATCACCTGTTGGTGGACACAAGTGGACCACAAAATCTGGCCCGGAACCAATCCTGCTAAGGCGGTTGGTAACACCTGGACCGGATTTTGCCTTAATTCACTGAAAATGAATGCATGCAAGGTGAAACA
Source organism: Glandirana rugosa (assembly GCA_018402905.1). Taxonomy (NCBI): domain Eukaryota; kingdom Metazoa; phylum Chordata; class Amphibia; order Anura; family Ranidae; genus Glandirana; species Glandirana rugosa. The sequence continues at coordinate 119,438 of BLSH010026092.1, forward strand.
TTAACGTCCATCGATCGCTCGACTTTCATAATGTCAATATATATATATACAGGGTGGGGCATTTATATGGATACACCTTAATAAAATGGGAATGGTTGGTGATATTAACTTCCTGTTTGTGGCACATTAGTATATGTGAGGGGGGAAACTTTTCAAGATGGGTGGGGACCATGGCGGCCATTTTGAAGTCGGCCATTTTGAATCAAACTTTTGTTTTTTCAATAGGAAGAGGGTCATGTGACACATCAAACTTATTGGGAATTTCACAAGAAAAACAATGGTGTGCTTGGTTTTAATGTAACTTTATTCTTTCATGAGTTATTTACAAGTTTCTTACGACTTATAAAATGTGTTCAATGTGCTGCCCATTGTGTTGGATTGTCAATGCAACCCTCTTCTCCCACTCTTCACACACTGATACCAACACTGCAGGAGAAATGCTAGCACAGGCTTCCAGTATCCGTAGTTTCAGGTGCTGCACATCTCGTATCTTCACAGCATAGACAATTGCCTTCAGATGACCCCAAAGAAAAAAGTCTAAGGGGGTCAGATCGGGAGACCTTGGGGGCCATTCAACTGGCCCACGACGACCAATCCACTTTCCAGGAAACTGTTCATCTAGGAATGCTCGGACCTGACACCCATAATAGCCATCAAGTCGGCTTTGGAGGAATGGCGGTACCTCCTGGAAGGAGCAGCTCACCCGGCATTGGTTTTTACTGACCATAAAAACCATTAAAAAAAACATATGCTGTGAAGATACGAGATGTGCAGCACCTGAAACTACGGATACTGGAAGCCTGTGCTAGCATTTCTCCTGCGGTGTTGCTATCAGTGTGTGAAGAGTAGAAGAGGGTTGCATTGACAATCCAACACAATGGGCAGCACATTGAACACATTTTATAAGTGGTCAGAAACTTGTAAATAACTCATGAAAGGATAAAGTTACATTAAAACCAAGCACACCCTTGTTTTTCTTGTGAAATTCCCAATAAGTTTGATGTGTCACATGACCCTCTTCCTATTGAAAAAACAAAAGTTGGATTCAAAATGGCCAACTTCAAAATGGCCGCCATGGTCACCACCCATCTTGAAAAGTTTCTCCCCTCACATATACTAATGTGCCACAAACAGGAAGTTAATATCACCAACCATTCCCATTTTATTAAGGTGTATCCATATAAATGGCCCACCCTGTATAATATTGTTCTGAGCATTGGAAAGATTGGAGATTACACCTGGAAGGGAATTACCATTGGGAGTATCATACCTGCTGCCTGCCAGACCCCTGGAAGGGGATAATGCCTGTTTAACCCTTGAGTGAAGTGAGCGGCCAATGTAGCTGGTGGAGGATAGAGATATGCACCAAAAGTTCTTTCCACGCACTTATCGGGGTCTTTAGTCTATGATCTTTCTGCTCATGGATCTATCTTTTTTTTGATGAACTTTCCCTTGCAGCTTGCTGATTCTTTTCACTTTTTTGAATTGCACACATTGTTTATATGCTTGTATGATTTTTTTGCTTATGGACTTATTTCTATGAATAAGTGTCCCTGTTTGAAGGAAAGTTAGATTAACTTTTTCTGACTTTCCCTTATTGCTTGCTGATTTTTTCACCTTCAACGTTTTTTTGGCAGAATGGTTACAAAAATTGATTGTGATATTTTGTACATGTTTACTGATTGCACTATTAGCAGTTATATATGAATTTACCTATTATATTTTTTTGCACATAAATATTTTATGCTTGGTATTGATATATATTGAGCATTTATAGGGTTAAGCGCTGCACATTTATGGATTCATATTGTTAATTAGTGGAGTGAAAGCACTTTTCTGGTGCCATCAGCTCTTAGGTTGGATAGATTGATTTGCGCTGATTGTGTTTTTTTTTTATTATTATTATTTTGGTAGCACAAAGACAAGCCTCAAACCTTCTGGCACAAAGTCATTTGCAGTGATGAGACCAAAATTAAGCTTTTTGGCCACAACCATAAATGCTACATTTGGAGAGGAGTCAACAAGGCCTATGATGAAAGTAACACCATTCCTACTGTGAAACGCGGAGGTGGATCACTGATGTTTTGGGGATGTGTGAGCTACAAAGGCACAGGAAATTTGGTCAAAATTGATGGCAAGATGAATGCACTATGTTATCAAAAAATACTGGAGGAACATTTACATTCATCAGCCAGGAAGCTGCGCATGGGATGTACTTGGACTTTCCAACATGACAATGATCCAAAACACAAGGCCAAGTCGACCTGTCATTGGCTTCAGCAGAATAAAGTGAAGGTTCTGGAGTGGCCATCTTAGTCTCCTCACCTCAATATCATTGAGCCACTCTGGAGAGATCTCAAATGTGCAGTTCATGCAAGACAGCCCAAGAATTTCCAGGAACTGAATGCTTTTTGCCAAGAGGAATGGGCAGCTTTACCATCTGAGAAGATAAAGAGCCTCCTCCACAAATACTACAAAATACTTCAAGCTATCATTGATGGTAAAGGGGGCAATACACAGTATTTTGATCAGGGTCATTTGGGTAATTTCTGTTGTCATTATGATTTAAAAAGAGTAAGCACAGTTGAATGATAATAAATGGCTTCAGCCAAACACTAACCACGAGTGAAAGAAAAGTTTTTGTGTTATCATTCATATTCTCTGAAAAATGGCCAAGAATTCATAAATTCTGCCAGTGTATGTAAACTTATGAGCACAACTGTATATTGTATATGTTCAGTTCTGCCTAGTGCAACGCTGCCTTTGCAGAAAAAACTCCTGGATGCGTCCAGCTCAGACAGGGTAAGGGCCAATATATTTCTATGGTTGGTCTTTACTTATGGTAGCCCCAGCCATCCAGAGGAGTATTAGCCAAGGAATGAATGGACTGAGGAGCAAGCATGTGCAGTAGGAGCTTCTGCAAAGACTGGGCAGCACAGTGATTTAGGTAGATGGCTGAAATTCCAGACGGCGGTGGAACATTTAGCCCGTTCACTACTGTTACATGAAAATGCACCTAAAAGCCCAAAACATTACATATTTCCTGAAAGCAGGGAACCCTTTTGAATAAAATTATTGTAGTTGCATTTCTTATGTGTTATGATATTAGAGCAACTGTTTATCAAATCTATATTTTCACTAAAAAAATACAGTCAAATTAATTTGGGTGCACACAAACACAATCTCACCTTCAAAGGTTTTTAGAATAGATATGATGAGACTGAATCGAGTAAATAGACCACAACCACAAAAAAGGACCTAACAAACCCCTTACCTATCCAGAGTCTATTTTGACTTTGTAATGAACAACCCAAAAATCAAACCCTTTATAGACTACAATGGATAATAAACAAAACAAACTAATACTTAAATACCTTAACAGCCGTGTCCTCAATTTAAGTCAATTTCTTATACAAATAGTATATAAATGTTACTATGGTACCATTAAAACCAAGTCCATCACTGCTCCCAAGGAACACTAATATGGTTGAAATCATTTTTGTCAATTCCATGACAGAAATTATCCAAAAGTAAGGATAAAATGCAAAAAGAAAGGGAACCTAGTACCATCAAAAACATACCTACAGTATCTCACAAAAGTGAGTACACCCCTCACATTTTTGTAAATATTTTATTATATCTTTTCATGTGACAACACTGAAGAAATGACACTCTGCTACAATGTAAAGTAGTGAGTTTACAGCTTGTATAACAGTGTAAATTTGCTGTCCCCTCTAAATAACTCAACACACAGCCATTAATGTCTAAACCGCTGGCAAAAAAGTGAGTACACCCTTAAGTGAAAATGTTCAAATTGGGCCCAATTAATGTTACCTCCCCGATGTCATGTTAGTGTTACAAGGTCTCATGTGTGACTGGGGAGCAGGTGTGTTAAATGTGGTGTTATCGCTCTCACTCTCTCATACTCTTCACTGGAAGTTCAACCTGGCACCTCTTAGCAAAGGACTCTGAACAAAAAGAATTGTTGCTCTACCAAAAGATGGCCTAGGCTATAAGAAGATTGCCAAGACCCTTAAATTGGGCTGCACTATGGTGGCCAAGACCATACAGCGATATAACAGGACAGGTCTCACTCAGAACAGGCCTCGCCATGGTCGACCAAAGAAGTTGAGTGCATGTGCTCAGCATCATATCCAGAGGTTGTCTTTGGGAAAGTGACATATGAGTGCCGCCAGCATTGCTGCAGAGGTTGAAGGGGTGGGGGGTCGGCCTGTCAGTACTCAGACCATACCCCGCACACTGCATAAAATTGGTCTGCATGGCTGTCGTTCTAGAAGGAAGCCTCTTCTAAAGACGATGCACAAGAAAGTCCACAAACGGTTTGCCAAAGACAGGCAAACTAAGGACATGGATTACTGGAACCATGTCCTGTGGTCTGATGAAGATAAACGTATTTAATTCGGATGGTGTCAAGCAACCAGGTGAGGATTACAAAGACAAGCGTGTTTTGCCTACAGTCAAGCATGGTGGTGGGAGTGTCATGGTCTGGGGCTGCCGGAACTTGGGGAACTACCGTTCATTGAGGGAACCATGAATGCCAACATGTACTGTATGTAGAGTATGATCCCCTCCCTTCGGAGACTGGGCCGCAGGGCAGTATTCCAAAATAACGACCCCAAACACACTTCCAAGACGACCACTGCCTTGCTAAAGAAGCTGAGGGTAAAGGTGATGGACTGGCCAAGCATGTCTCCAGACCTAAACCCTATTGAGCATCTGTGGGGCATCCTCAAACGGAAGGTGGAGGAGCGCAAAGTCTCTAACATCCACCAGATCCGTGATGTCGTCATGGAGGAGTGGAAGAGGACTCCAGTGGCAACCTGTGAAGCTCTAGTGAACTACATGCCTAAGAGGGTTAAGGCAGTGCTGGACAATAATGATAAAGGTAAATCACGAAAAAAAATTGTTGGAGATGTATTTAAACACCAGATGATGAACCACTGGTAATGTGTTATATGCATTCTTCAGGGTAAAAATCTATGTCTATATACATATGCATAAATTCCTTAGGGGCCCCCACCAAGGCCCTGGGATGCAAAAAAAACAATGTCCATGCCTCTGATATGAACCAGTGTATATTGTATCGTTAGCCAGGCTAATATCCCCCCAATGCTGTGGAGTAAGGGCCTGCTCACACAGGAGCAACTTGCGCTCCGACTTCAGTCGCCTCAGGTTGTCCCAAGTCACTTGACATCTCAAATCCCTTGAAAGGAATGGGAGCCGTCTTAATGTACACTACTGAGTCGCTCCAACTTCAAAAAACGGTTCCTGCATGACTTCAAGGTGGCTTCTAGCCGACTTGAGCCCATAGAAGTCAATGGAAGTCGCCTCCAAATCGCATCCCCATCTACATGTAAGCGACTTTACAGTTAAAAAGAATAGAATTTATCTAGGGCAAGCCCTCCCTCCCTTCTCTGATTGGCCACAGGCAAAGTTGCCTGGCATAAATTGCGTTGTAAGTTGCCTGAAGTCGCACTGACAGTCGCGCTGCAATTGCCTAGCAAAGTCGAGCCGAAGTCAGATCGCCCCTGTGTGAATGGGCCCTTAGTGTATAATGTAACCAACATGCCTGTGCAGCTCTATTGGTTGTCTCCTAGATGAGTTAATCAGCATTGAAACCCAATGTTTCCTTTTCGAATGTGTCACTTTGGTCCAATGCTCATACAGTTATATTGTTCAAAAGATTCAGATTCACTTTGAAAAATCCAGTGCTCACATCACAGATGAAGTAAGGTATGAAATAAAGGAAACATCTTTGCTCAAGATCCTTGCAGGGAGTGAATGGTAGGGATCACAAGGCATCCGACCGGGTTCACAGGTAATTTAACATATTTTAATTTTGAAACACTTTTTTCTTTTACTGTATTGCTAGCACAAGCCCCCTATGTGATAGCATATATGGAGTTACAGGTCGTTTTTACAGAAGCATCAGGGCTCTCTTGGACCCTAACACCTCCTTTTTACTCCCCCCCCCCCCCCCCAATCAGATTGAGCACAGACAGTACTTGATTAGTTGATTCCCCCTCCATACCAGGCCAGATCTAACAGATCTGAACTGTAAGTGTTCAGGGCTTAGCCAAGTTCATTGCTCCAGTGGAAATTGAGAAATGTGTAAACGTATGTGGAACCAAGAGCTCCTAAATTTTATAAATAAGGGAACTTCATTCCCAATAAATAAATCAAGTCCCTCAGGAGACTGAAGAATGGATGATTCGTATCTCCCCTCTGCTCTCCATTCTGACATCACCAATGGATGCCCAGTGTGCCTGGGATAGGTGGGTGGGTGGTGGTGGGGGGGGGGGGGTTGCACCATTTACAGCTAATAGAAGTGATCAGGTGGATTTACAGCTGCCTAAACTACTTCTGATGTAGTGCTTAAAGATGTGAGTTTGTTTAAATCCTGATACTGTCTCCTTGTATCATCTAAAAGCATCAGCAGTAAAAGTGTTAAAGGACAACTTTCACTAAAAGTGAAGTGCACATGACAAGATGACAATGTAGGAACACAATTACAAGATTATTTTAAAAAAACATGTAGACTTAGGCCCCTTTCAGTGGGCGATCGCTCCATTGATCTCCACTGAGCCGGCAGATAACAGGTCCGTATCTGCGCACTGAGCAGGGACGGACCTGTGAGATCCCCGCAGTTTTCTATGGGGAAGATCGGATGAAAATGGACTGCATGTCCGTTTTCATCCGATCCCATCCTCTGGACAGAAGGCAAACGTATCGCCCATACGTCTATTTTGAGTGGATCTTGATGGATGGCATCCGCCTGTCCATAGAGGTCTATAGGTGGCACGCTCGGATCTGCCTGAAAAAAGGACAGGTGGATCCCAGCAGGCTTATCGTGTGAAAGGGGCCTTAAAGCGATATTAACTGCTTGCTGACCAGCCGCCGTAGTTGTACGGCGGCAGGTCAGTTCTCCTGCGCAAATCGCCATCATTGTAAGTCGGCCACTTTAAGAGCTATAGGGGGCAAGCTTGGCGCCGGAGGCGCAATGCTGGAGCTGATGCGCATGGCTGGCAGCCACAATGTCCGCGATCACTCCACAGAGGGACAGAACTGAGATCTGTCAATGTGAACAGACAGATCTCCGTTTCGCCAGCAAAGTAGAGAGAGATTTGCTGTTCCATGTAATCCGGAACAGCTATCTATCTCTACTCTCTGACAGCCCAGCCCCCACACAGTTAGAAACACCTACCTAGGGAACATCTAACCCTTTGATCACCCTCTAGTGTTAACCCGTTCCCTGCCAATGATATTTATACAGTAATCAGTAGCTCTGATCACTGTATAAATGTCATTGGTCCCACAAAAGTGTCTGACCTGTCCGCTGCAAAAATCGCAGATCGCCGCCATTACTAGTAAAAAGAAAATGCCATAAATCTATCCCTTATTTTGTAGACACGATAACTTTTGCATAAACCATTCAATATACACTTATTGCAATTTTTTTTTTTAACAAAAATATGCAGAATACATATTGGCCTAAACTGATGAATAAATTAGTTTTTTTATATATATTTTTTGGATATGTATTATAACAAAAAGTAAAAAAAAAGTTTTTTCCTTTTCAAAATTGTTGCTCTTATTTTGTTTATAGCGCAAAAAACAAAAACCGCAGAGATGTTCAAACACCACAGTCGCAAGACCTCGCAATTGTCAGTTAAAGCGTCGCAGTGCCGTAATATCACAAAAAGTGCTCTGGTCAGGAAGGGGGTAAATCCTTCTGGGGCTGAAGTGGATAAAGGCTTTTTCTTTTTTTTTTTTAACCAGTTGCTGACCGAGCTGCGTACATTTATTGCTGCAAAGTGGCAGCTGTACGCAGATTGCCGTTTATAGACAGCGCCCGCAGCCCCACGGTGTGCGCGTCAATGTGGTTGGCTTCAGAACCGATCAATCAACAGGGCCAGGCTTGGACCTGCTGATCGGTTCTGGCGAATGGAATGCCTCCTCTGCCTCTGTAATGTAAACAGAGGCAGAGGAAGTGATGTCACCTCCGTTCCTGAAGCCCTTCTCGGTTCCAGAAAGCACAGAGGAGACATCAAAACGTGAGTGCACAACACTACACTGACACCAGTACACGTAGCCACACATTTAACCCCTTGATCCCCCCCCAGTTAACTCCTTCAATGCTGTTACCCCGTCACTGTGTCACTGAGTGCAGTGATCTGATTTTTACTGATCACTGTACTTGTGTCACTTGTGACACTAAATCAGTGTTAGGGTACGTAGTAGTAGGCCTAGGTACCCCCCTTAACCCCCCATAAAGGTTTTAACCCCTTGATTGCCCCCTGTCACCTGTGATCACCGTATAAGTGTCACGGGTAGGTTTTAACCCCTGATCACCCAGTGGTGACATCAGTTTCGTTTTAGACTAAGTTAGAGTCAGCGTAAATACCAGGCAAGGTCAGTTAGTTAGGTACTCTGACATGCACACACACACATTAGATAGGTGTTAGATACTATTGCAGGGTAAAGATAGTCACGTGGAGCCGGAAGGATGCCCAGACTACCAGGGGAGCGCTGGCAAGATTGTGTGGGACTTGGTGTCATCCTTATTCGGAAAGGGGTACCATTTTTAGTGGACAATTACTACTCAAGCCTGCCACTCTTTAGTCATCTTTTCAATCAAGGAATTGGCGCATGTGGCACCGTGCGACCTAATTGCTGGGGCTTCCCACAACGGCTGGTAGAATCCAGACTTAGACGGGAGAGAGCCTGCTTGAAAAGTGGTAATTTGCTTAAGGTGAAGTGGAGGGATACAAAGAATGTTTTTGTTCTTTCCTCACTTCACCCAGACACGGTAGTCCAAAGTACACTGGCGAATGGTGCTGTGGAGAAACCCCTCTGTATCCACGAATATAACCAAAATATGGGAAGGGTGGACCTCAACGACCCGCTGTTGGCGTCGTACCTAATTGCCCGTAAGGTCAGATGCTGGTACAAAAAAGTGTCCATATACTTATTTCAATTGGCTTTGTGGAACGCTCATGTGCTATACAAAGCGCCAGAGCGGACTGGATTCTCCCTTAAATTCCAGGAAGAAATCGTCAGAGCGCTTCTGTTTCCAGATGGTGCTGGACCCCAACTTCCTAATCCTAATGCAGTGAGCTGCTGCATGAGTGGCATTTTAAGCATGCCGTTCCTGGTACCCCTACCGACCAAGCCCCCCAAAAGAGATGTCGTGTCTGAAGATGATGCTGATACAGGTGCGACACCCTTTTTTATTGTCCCTCCTGTGTTGACCAGCCTGGTCTTTGAATCAGGGACTGTTTCCAGCGCTACCATACACTAGTTGAGTATTAGCGCAGGGTACACGCTACACAGGAATAGGGCACACTTTCACAGGGTCTCCAAGATGTCACCGCATTTTGAGAGACCCCAAACTGGAACCATTGTTGATAAAAAAAAAAGCGTGCCAAAAAAAAAAATGAAACAGTTTTAAAACCACAAAAAAAAGTTAAAAACCCCCCAAAAAAATAAAAAAACAAAAACAGTTGTAAGCTTCTTGTTTTTCTCTCTATTCTCTCTCTATTCTCTCTCTATTATTAATGTTATTTATGCATAGCTGTAATGTTTTGTTACTGTTTTTTTTTTTATCATGTTTCCTTTGCAGGTATGTGATGTTTTATAGGTTAATGCTTACCTGTAATGTTTTATAATGTTTTCTTCTTAGTAGGAATGTACGTTTTTTTTTTACGTTACAGTGTTTTATTAATTGTTTTTTGCTTTTCAGGTATGCCATTCAGCTGCAGCATTGATTTATTTATGGTGACAGCAACAGTGTTTGCTCCCACAATATGCAAATCAGCGACTCCAGCGCTGTTGGAGGTGATTTCACCACCACAGTTAAAAAAATAGCATATATACTAGAACATAGGGGCAGGGAGTGGAAATTGGGGCGGTTGCCCCTATGTTCCGCTATATATTTTTAGAATGGTGCTATGCCCACCATTGGAAGTGGGTGGATGAAAGGCAGTTTACTAATGGTGGACATACCCACCAATTGAATATTTTTTTTAATTTAACCCACAGGCTGCATGAAAAAAAAAGAACATTACAACATATGCCCAACAAGGACCAGCGAAGTACTAGTATGGTCTTAGAGTGGTTATACTGGAATGATGCCTGCAGGTATAGGTATCATTTAGGTATCTTCTTTTCGGCCGGTGGATGGCTTTCATGTAAAAGCAATCCTAGCGGCTGATCACCTGCTACACAGCTTTTACAAGCAGTGGGAGGGAACGACCCCCCCTCCCGCCGTCTTCCATGGTTTTCTCGGGTTCTCCTGTGCCACTGAGGAACCTGAGAATGCAGCCGGCGGTTCCAACAGCTGACTATAGAGCTGATCGAAGACTAGAATGGCTCCAATCATCTCTATGGCCTAAGAAATGGGAGGCTATGAGTATTTCATGACTTTTGCCGGATATATACAGTGCCATTGGGAGATTGGGAAAGCATCTTATCACACCAATCTTGGTGTGGTCAGATGCTTTAAGGGCTGAGGAGAGCTCTAGAGTCTATGACACTACCTATTTTTATCATAGGGGATATTTAAATTCCCTCTGATAACAATAAAAAAAAATGAAAGGGACAGTGTAAAAATAAAATAAAAAGCAAAATGAATAATTAAAAAAAAAAAATGCACCCCTGTTGCGCACAAAGTTGAACACAAGCGTCTGTGTTGTGTCGTATGTAGATAGCAATTGCGCCATGCATTTGAGGTATCAGCGCGAACGTCAGATCGAAGGCAGTAATTTTAGCAGTAGACCTCCTGTGTACATCTAAAGTGGTAACCTATAAAGGCTTTTAAAAATGTATATAGTTTGTCGCCACTGCACGGGTGTGCGTAAATTTAAAGCATGTCATGTTTGGTATCTATGTACTCGGCATAAAATTATCTTTTATATTTCCAAACATTTGCGCAATAAAGTGTGTTTTTGTGCATTCAAATTCAAAAAAGTGTTTTTTTTCCCAAATATTTTGTGAAGAAAAAATTGCACCATCCACTATTTTAATCTGTAGGGCCTCTGCTTTAAAAAATATATAATGTTTGGGGGTTCAAAGTAATTTTCCAGCACAAAAAAGGGATTTTATTATAACTTACCGTAAAATCCTTTTCTCTGAGTTCACTGACAGACGCAGCTCTTCTTAATTGACACGTGGGTTTTATGTCATCCTATCAGGAGTGACTAGGCAAAACAGATGCAAAAGCATCAGGGATAGGCTGGCCCCTCCCATGGGGGCCGTCCTCACCTGAGCCTATAAAACCCCCTGCTGGCCAATAGCAGTTTGTCACAAGCAGTACAACAAAAAAACCAGAGGGGTGGGAGCTGCGTCTGTCAGTGAACTCAGAGAAAAGGATTTTACGGTAAGTTATAATAAAATCCCTTTTTCTCTTACGTTCACTGACAGACGCAGCTCTTCTTAATTGACACGTGGGGACATCCCAAAGCAGTGCCAAAAAACTAGAGGGGTGGGCAAACAACAACAACAACTGTACCCAACAGAACCCTCTCAGGGAGCGCCAGACGCACTCATACCGCTGCTCGCAAAACTTTGCGGCCAAAAGCAGCATCCGCAGATGCCGACACATCAACTTTGTAAAACTTAGTAAACGTGTGGACTGAGGCCCAAGTGGCCGCTTTGCACACCTGAGACACCGGTGCCTGAACGCCCAGGAGGTGCTGACCAACCTGGTGGAAAGAGCCGTGACCGGAAAAGGGGGAACTTTGCCCCGAAGCTCATACCCATGGGTCACGGTCTGTCTGATCCAACGGGAAATTGTAGCCGGCGAGGCTGCCGAACCCTGTTTTTAGCCCTCGGGTAACACAAACAAGGAGTCAGACTTCCGAAAGGAAGCTGTAGCACTCAAATAAACCCGCAGGGCCCTCACCACATCCAAAGAGTGCAACTCAAATTCCTTAGGATGTTTTGGGTGAGGACATAATGAAGGAAGGACAAGATCCTCATTCAAATGAAAAGAAGAGACCACTTCGGAAGGAAAGAAGGCGGAAGTCGCAACACCGCCTTGTCATTATGAAGAATCAAGTATGGAGACTTGCAGGACAAAGCAGCCAATTCTGACACCCGCCGCGCGGATGTGACAGCCACTGAGAAGGCAACCTTCTGCGACAAAAGGGACAAAGGAATGTCCCTAATCCTCTCATACGGTGGTTTCTGTAAAACAGAGAGCACCAGATTTAAATCCCACGGCACCAGAGGCGGTCGAAACTGGGGAGCCACATGACGTACACCCTGTACAAATGTGCGGATCAGCGAATGTGAAGCCAAAGGTCTCTGAAAAAGGACCGCTAAGGCCGAAATCTGGCCTTTGAGCGTACTCAATGCCAGGCTCTTGTCCAGTCCCTGTTGCAGAAAAGTCAGCACCCTGGACACCAAATAAGAGCAAGGGTTCCAACCCCCCGCTTCGCACCATGCAATATAGGCTTTCCAGTTCCTGTGATAAATTTTGCGCGAAGTGCACTTGCGTGCCTTAAGCATAGTAGGGATTACAGAGTCAGCGACTCCCCGATCCCTCAATACCTGGGCCTCAATAGCCAAGCCATCAAAGCCAGCGAGGGTAAAGCAGGGTGCAAGATGGGACCTAGGGACAGCAGGTCTTCGCGAAGCGGAAGCCACCAAGGGGCATCCGCCACCATCCGAACCAGATCGGCGTACCAAGTGCGCCGAGGCCAATCGGGAGCGACCAGGATGGTCGGAATACCCTCCGCAGCTATCCTGCGCAGAACCCGAGGCAACAGCTTCAGGGGAGGGAAGAGGTATATTAACCGGTACCGACCCCAAGGAGCCACCAGCGCGTCCGTGGCGACCGCCAACGGATCTCTTGTTCTGCACACAAAGGTTTCGACCTTGTGATTGAACCTGGACGCCATGAGGTCTACCTCTGGTGTGCCCCACTTGCGGCAAATCTGGCGAAACACCTCTGGATGCAGGGACCATTCCCCCTGGTCCAGTGTCTGGCGACTGAGAAAGACCGCCTGCCAGTTCTCCACTCCCGGAATGTAAATTGCGGAGAGCCCCGGGACATGTTGTTCCGCCCAGCGGAGAATCAGAGCAGCCTCTGCAGCTGCCGTGGAACTCCTTGTCCCTCCTTGATGGTTCACATACGCCACGGCTGTGGCATTGTCTGATTGAACCCGGACAGGGAGGCCATGCAGCCTTGTCGACCAACGGAACAAGCAAAGCTTGATCGCTCTCAGTTCCAACACATTTATCGGAAGTCGAGCTTCCTGAGCTGACCAACGGCCCTGGGCAGACAACTGACCCAACACCCTTCCCCAGCCCATCAGGCTGGCATCCGTCATCACAATCGACCAGTTGAGGGGAAGGAAAGACTTTCCCAGAGTCAGTGCTGGAGCCTGGAGCCACCAAGTCAATGATCC
>BLSH010026110.1:15902-34772 GCA_018402905.1 Glandirana rugosa
CCCTTCCCCCCACCTACACCTCATCCTCGGAACTCCAACTGATCCGGCACTGGCACCGTCACATCCACCTTCACCGCCACCATCTCCTCATCCTCCTCCATCGGACCATTGTACCAAAAAAAAACATAACTCCGGGTAAGTTTTTTTCTTCATATACTTACCGACACACTCAGGCCAGATTTACAAATAAGACGTGTTCCATGTCTGTTCAGAACACCCTAACCTTTATTAAAATGAATCAGGCATGGATCCCACAAGACTTGTCTGTACCTTGTGCAGAATAAACATTTAGACCGGACTCACACAGCCATTCATATACTTCTTTTTTTGAATGGGCCTCAATACAAAAAAAAACCATGTTACCAGGCTACCTCCTCCTACTCCTCTACCACCGCCACTTCCACCTACACTGCCACGGTCACGGCCTAGTCAACCTCAAGGCTCCTACTCCACATCCACCCCCCTTCCCGTTTTTTTACTTGATTTTAATTTATTTTCCCTATCCCCATTTATTTGTAGGGCACTTGCCCTAGTTTGAAGATGATTTTAGAACAGTTATATGGCTTCTACCATTAATTAATACTTTTCAGACACAGTTTGAAGATGATCCACATTCACCTCCATTTTTGCTTTTTTTATGTTTTTATTTTTTAAAAAATATTTACAGTTATTTCCCTGTCCCCATTTGCCCTACCCTTACCCCCATTTTACTTCCTTTTGCAGCCCTCTGGGGCTTTCCAGGACTTTGTTACAGCCATTTTTGTGCATAAAAGTTCGGGTCCCCATTGATTTCAATGGGGTTCGTTGTCCGTGCGATCGTTCGGGTTCCGTCCGGACCCGGACCCGGACTTTGTCCCGAAGTTCGGACGGACCAGCAGAACCCGAACTTCCAGAGGTTCGCTCAACTCTAGTCTTGACCTCAAACTCTGTCTCTCCGTTTACGGAAACTGGTGGAGGTGGAACTTCTTGTCTCCCAAGGAAGGGGCTACGGACAGCCGCCTTAAGTAGGGAGGCATGGAACACAGGATGTACCTGGAAAGAGCTGGGAAGTGCATGTTCAAAAGCCACTGGATTGATCTCCTGTTTGATTTCAAATGGCCCCAGAAACCTTGGTCCCAGCTTCTTGGAAGGACAGGATAGTTTGAGGTTAGTGGAAGATAGCCAAACCTTATCTCCGACCCTGAAACTTGGACTGCTTCTCCTTCTCCTGTCATATTGTCTCTTATAATCATCTTGGGCCTTCTGCACGTTTCTTGGAGGACCTGATCGTTTTCCTGGATAAAAGATAGACGATCCTGGACTGCTGGTACTGCTGCTTTGGGGATAGTGTTAGGCAGGAATGACAGATGAAAGCCATAGGTTTCCCAAAAGGGAGTTTGCCTGGTAGTTGTGTGTACAGAGCTATTATAGGCAAAGTGCAAGGGAGCAAGGAGAGACAATTGTCCTGAGAGAAGGAGCAAAAGATTATTAGGTACTGCTTGAGGGTTTGATTAGTCCTCTCAGTTTGCCCATTGCTTTGGGGATGATAGGACAGGGAGACCTTTATTGCCAAACTTTTGCAGAGACTCCTCCAAAATTTAGAAGTGAACTGGACACCTCTGTCTGATATAATGTCATCGGGAAGACCATGTAGCCTGCATATCTCCTTGATGAAAAGGTCGGCTGTGTCTTTGGCTGAAGGCGTGCCAATCATAGGCAGGAAGTGTGCCATTTTAGATAAGCGATCTACCACTACACAGATGGTTGTGTGGCCCTCCAATGGTGGTAGATCAACTATAAAGTCCATTGAGACTTGTTTCCACGGCTGCTGGGGAGTTGGTAAAGGCCTTAGTAGATCCCAGGCTCTGGCGTTGGACCTCTTATGGCATTGGAAGACAGCACAAGACTCCACATAGTCCTTGCAGTCCTTCTTTAAGGTAAGCCACCAAAAAGATTGCTGGAGAAGCTCAGATGTTTTCCGAACACCGAAATGTCCAGCCAAAGGATGGTCATGGAAGGTTTTAAGGATCTGTAGCCTGACCTGCTTTGAGGCAAAGATCTTTCCTGAGTACCATAGGAGACCTCTCTGCTTTGTCAGAGGAGCAGCTTCAGGATTCAGGGACTGGGCAGAGGCTTGTTTAATAGAGGCTTTTATATCTTAAACAAGAAGCAAAAAGGTTTGTTTAGACAGGATTGTGTCTGGTACTATCTCCACTGGGGTATCCAGTAACATTCTGTATAAGGCATCAGCCTGGCTATTCTTTGACCCTGTCCTGAAGATTAAGTGAAAATTGAATCTGGCAAAAAAAAAGTGCTCAGCGAGCTTGTCGAGGTTTCAGACGTTTAGCTGTTCAGAGGTACTCCAAATTTATGTGATCAGTGAAGATCACAATAGGATGCGCCGCCCCTGATAGGCGGTACCTCCTTTCTTCCAGAGCGATCTTGATGGCCAGGAGTTCCCAGTCCCCTACATCATAATTTCTCTCAGACGGGCTCATTTTACATGAAGGGAAGGCCACAGGATGCAATAGTGCTTTGGGCCCCTGCACTGAGAAAGGACTGCCCCAGTGGTGACCTCCGAGGCCTCAACCTCCAATACAAAAGGTAAGGCAGGATCTGGATGCTGTAGAACTGGATCCGAAGTAAACAGCCCTTTCAATTTCTCGAAGGCATCTTGGGCCTCTGGTGACCACTGAAACCATGCAAGCTGACGGGTTACTTGGGTGAAAGGTGCGATTATCGAGGAAAAGTTTTTTTATAAATCTTCTATAGAAATTTGCAAAGCCCATGAACCTTTGTACTCTTTTTCAATCTACCGGAGCCAGCCAGTCTAGGATTGCCTTGACTTTCTGTGGGTACATGGAAATTCTGTTTGTTGAGATAATGAGTAGAGTTGAGCGGACACCTGGATGTTCGAGTTTGTCGGGTTCGGCCGAACCCCGTGAAACCGTTTGGGTTCGTTACCAAACTCGATCCGAACTTGACCCCGGACACCGAACCCCATTGAAGTCAATGGTGACCCGAACTTTTGGGCATTAAAATGGCTGTAAAAAAGTCATGGAAAGGGCTAGAAGGCTGCAAATGGAAGCAAAATGGATGTAAGAGTAGGACAAGTGCCCTGCAAACAAATGTGGATAGGGAAATAACTTAAAATCACCTAAAAAAAATAAAAATGGGAGGAGGAGGTGGATGTGGAGTAGGAGCCTAGAGGTTGACTAGGCCGTGACAGTGGCAGTGTAGGCGGAAGTGGCGGTGGTGGAGGAGGAGGAGGAGGAAGAGGAGGAGGAGGTAACCAACACTGTTTTTTGTTTGTTTGGGTTTTTTTTTAGAATTGGGGTAGCCCCAAAAATATTGAGACATATTAAAAAAAACAAGGATACCAATGGCTGTGTGAGGCCGGTCTAAATGTCTATTCTGCGCAAGGTACAGACAAGTCTTGTGGGATCCATGCCTGGTTCATTTTAATAAAGGTTAGCTTGTCCACGTTGGCTTTGGACAGGCGGCTGTGATAACGCCCCCTGCCGTACTAAACACATAGTCAGACAATACACTGGCTGCAGGGCAGGCCAGCACCTCCAAGGCATAAAGGGCAAGCTCAGGCCATGTGGCCAATTTGGAGACCCAGAAGATGAATGGGGCAGACCCATCAGTGAGTACGTGTAGGCGTGTGCACACACACTGTTCCACCATGTTGCTGAAATGCTGCCTCCTGCTAAGACGTTGCCTATCAGCTGGTGGTGCTGTTAGTGGTGGCCTTCTGAGGTGCTAGCGGTGCCACAGCTGCGTTGGTGACCTCTTCCTCCTCCTCCTCAGCCTTCGCCTTGTGCTTCCACTGAGCCCCTGGTGTCATTTGGGAATGCCCTCAGCAGCGCGTCTACCAGAGTGAGCTTGTAGTCGCGCATCTTCCGATCACACTCCAATGAGGGAACTAAGGACGGCACGTTGTCCTTGTACCGGGGATCCAGCAGGTTGGCCACCCAGTAATCAGCACAAGTTAAAATGTGGACAACTCGGCTGTCGTTGAGCAGGCACTGCAGCATGTAGTCGCTCATGTGCCAGGCTGCCCAGAGGCAAAGACAAGCTGTCCTCTGTGGGAGGTGTATCATCTGTGTCCTCCGTATCCCCACAGCCACGCTCCAGTGATGCCCAGGAGCTGCGTTGGGTGCCACCCTGCTGTGAACATGGTTCCTCCTCCTCCTCCTCATCATCCTCGCCCTCCTCATCCTCCAGAACTGTCCCCTGGCTTGAAAATTTTTGACCTGGCCTATGCTGTTGCAGGAACCCACCCTCCGAACCACTTGTGAATGACTGGCCTGTTTTTTCAAGGAGACATAGAAGTGGAATAGTAACGCTGAGAACAGCATCATTGGCAATGGCCATGTTGGTGGAGTACTCAAAACACTGCAATATGGTACACAGGTCTCGCATGGAGGCCTACTCGTTGATGGTGAAGTGGTGCTGTTCCGCAGAGCGACTGACCGGTGCGTGTAGCAGCTGAAACTCTACTATTGCCTGCTGCTGCTCGCACAGTCTCTCCAGCATGTGCAAGGTGGATTTCCACCTTGTGGGCACGTTGCATAGGAGGCGGTGAGCAGGAAGCCCGAAGTTCTGCTGCAGCGCAGACAGGCGAGCAGCAGCAGGGTGAGAACTCCGAAAGCGCGCACAGACGGCCCACACTTTCTGCAGCAGCTCTGACATATCCGGGTAATTTTTTAGAAATTTCTGCACCACCAAATTCAGCACATGCGCCAGGCAAGGGATGTGCGTCAAACCAGCTAGGCCCAGAGCTGCTACGAGATTTCGCCCATTATCACACACCACCAGGCCGGGCTTGATGCTCAGTGTCAACAACCACAATCGGTCTGTTGCTGTCAGTAAAAAGGACTTTGCCAGTGTTCCTGGCCGTTTCCGGGTGGTGCGCGCGCATCCGTGCGCGCTCGCGCGCTCCCGTGCGCGTTCGCGCGCTCCCGTGCGCGTGCGCGCGCCCGTGCGCGCGCACGCGCCGGAAACGGCGCCAAATGGTGCCTATTTAAACCCTGGACATACTGCACCAAGTTGCTGCTTGTTCTACAGCGTTCCAGACCTGTGAGCCTCAGCTCCCTACCTGTTCCTGTGTTTTCACCTGTTTCCTGTCTACCCGGCTTGCTTTGACCTGTTGTCCGCTACCTGCATCGACCCCGGCTATCCACGACCATCCGTTTGTCTACTCCTCTGTACCTCCGCTGCCCGCCCGTTAACGAACCTTGCCTGAACTTGACGATCCGCTTGCCTAACCCCTTTTGTACCTTTCTGCCTGCACGTTGCCAACCCTGCTTGTACGACCATTCTCCTGTTTGCACGACCTGCTGGAATCTCACGACAACATCTGTGACCATCCAGCCCTCGTGCCATCCCGCACTCTCGGGCCTCTGTCTACACTACCAGGGGTCCTTGAATCGGGTGCGCAAGAGCGGTTGTTCCCTGCACAAGACAGACTCCACCGTCAGGTACGTAACAGTTGCTCAATGCCCGTCCACAGCTGATGCGCAGTGTGGGGTTTATCCCCCAAACATATCAGTTTTAAAACAGCCTGCTGTCGTTTCCCCCTGGATGTGCTGAAGGTGGTGGTGAAGGTGTTATGCTGAGCAGATGAGGAGGTGGTAGAGGAGGAGGAGGAAGCGCAGTAGGAGGAGGAGGCAACAGGAGGCAAAGAGAAATACCCGGCAATCCTGGGTGGCGGAAGGACATGCGCCAAACGGCTAGCCGGCTCAGGCCCACCCGCCACTACATTTGCCCAGTGTGCAGTTAGCGAGATATAGCGTCCCTGCCCGTAATTACTGGTCCACGTATCAGTGGTTATGTGGACCTTGCCACAGATGGCGTTGCGCAGTGCACACTTGATCTTGTCCCTGACTTGTTTGTGCAGGGAAGGGATGGCTCGTCTGGAAAAGTAGTGGTGGCTTTGAACCACGTACTGTGGGACAGCCACCGCCATCAGGTTTTTAAAACTGTCCGTGTCCACCAGACGGAATGACAGCATTTCAAAGGTCAGGAATTTTGAAATGCTGGCATTCAGGGCCAGGGATCGCGGGTGGCTAGGGGGGTACTTCCTCTTTCTCTCTAGTGTTTGGGAGATGGAGAGCTGTAAGCTTCCATGGGACCGTGTGGAAATGCTTGGGGACGGTGGCGGACATGGTGGCGTTGCTGTCACATCGTCTGTTTGCTGGGTGTCAGGTGCCACTGGCATTGTAGAAGTGGAGGAAGAGGCCGAGGCAGCAGCAGAAGAGGAAGCAGGAGGAGGCCAAGACCTTTCTTTGATTTTGAAGGTACTTATTCCACTGCAGCAAGTACTTTGCATTTAGATGCCTGATCGTGGAGATCGTGCTCAAGTTTAGAACATTTGTGCCTCTCTTCAGCCTCTGATTGCACAGTGTGCAAACCACTTGTGTCTTGTAGTCAGCACATTGTCTGAAGAACTGCCATGCCGGGGAATACCTTTGAGCTGCCTTTAATGTGCTAGGTGCTTGGGTGCGGTGGGTAGTAGCAGGCGTACTGTCTAGGGGACACTCGCTCCGATTTTGCAACCTGCTTCCTCTTTTGCTGTGCTGGTGCCTCTGTGCGACCACCACCTCTTCCTCCAAACTGCAAACGCCACTCCCATGACCTTCATTCCATGTGGGGTCTAGGACCTCATCATCCTCCACATCATCTTCCACCCACCCTTCACCACTGCCCTCCTTGTCAGTCTGCACACTGTGGAAAGCCGCAGCAGTTGGCACCTGTGTTTCGTCATCATCATCACAGACGTGCTGCCGTGGTTTTTCCATGTCCTCATCCTGAACCAGAAGTGGTTGGGCATCAGTGCACTCAATGTCTTCCACTTCTGGGCCAGGGCTATGTGGATGGCCCACGGAAAGCACAGCAGCAGAGTCATCAAAAAGCATATGAGACTGCTGCATGACTTGGGGCTCAGACTGCTTGGCTGATTTACAAGGGGCTGAGGTGAAAGACAGATGGTCATGGGGTTCAGGTGCCAACTCTGAGCTTTCATCAAAGGACCAGGTGGGAGACAATGTGAAGGAGGCATTGTCAGCCACCCAATCTACTATCGCCTGTACTTGTTTTGGCCTCACCATTCGTTGAGCGCCATTCGGGCCTACCATGTAACATTGAAGGTTCTGTCGGCTACCTGAGGAAGGTGTTTCACTTGTGCGTGTAGCTGGCACAGATCGACCACGTCCTCTCCTTGCAAAAGGAGCTTCAGCAACACCACCAACACCAGCAGCACCACGACCACCACCACCACGTCCCTTATTTGACCCTCTACTCATTCTGGACACAAAGGTACTATGTAGCACTATCTATTAATACAAAAAAAAAAGAATAATAAATTATTATTCTTATTTAAAAAAAAAAAGAAAATTGTAGATGCACATGTTATTTTTGTGCAAGAAATGCACCGCTCACACCAGCAGCAGGAACCTCTCCCTACACCAGTATGAGATGATTTTAGAACAATAATCTCCCCCTCACAGCACCAACAGGAACCTGTCCCTACTGCAGTAGGAGATGGCTTTATGAAGATAAACTCTCCCTCAGAGCACCAACAGGAGCCTGGCCCTAATGCAGTAGTAGTAATTTTTAGAACGACAAACTCTCACTCAGAGCACCAACAGGAACCTGGCCCTAATGCAGTAGTAGTTGTTTTTAGAATGTTAAACTCTCCCTCAAAGCACCTACAGGAACCTTGCCCAAATGCAGTTGTAGTTGTTTTTAGAACGATAAACTCTGCCTCAGAGCAACAACAGGAACAAGGCCCTAATGCAGTAGTAGTTGTTTGTAGAATGATAAACTCTCCCTCAGAGCACCAACCGGAACCTGGCCCTAATGCAGTAGTAGTTGTTTTTAAAACTATAAACTCTCCCTCAGAGCACCAACCGGAACCTGGCCCTAATGCAGAAGTAGTTGTTTTTAGAACGATAATCTCTCCCTCAAAGCACCAATAGGACCCTGGCCCTATTGCAGTAGTAGTTGTTTTTAGAACGATAATCTCTCCCTAAGAGCACCAACAGGAACCTGTCCCGATGGCAGTAGTAGTTGTTTTTAGAACAATGAACTCTCCCTCAAAGCACCAACAGGAACCTGGCCTTAATGCAGTAGTAGTTGTTTTAAGAATGATAAACTCTCCCTCAGAGCACCAACAGGAACCTGGCCCTAATGCAGTAGTAGTTGTTTTTAGAATGATAATCTCTCCCTCAAAGCACCAACAGGAACCTGGCCCTATTGCAGTAGTAGTTGTTTTTAGAACGATAATCTCTCCCTAAGAGCACCAACAGGAACCTGTCCCGATGGCAGTAGTAGTTGTTTTTAGAACAATGAACTCTCCCTCAAAGCACCAACAGGAACCTTTCCATAATGCAGTGGTAGTTGTTTTCAGAACGATAAACTCTCCCTCAAAGCACCAACAGGAACCTGGCCCTAATGCAGCAGTAGTTATTTTTAGAACGATAAACTCTCCGTCAGAGCACCAACAGGAACCTGGCCCTAATGCAGTAGTAGTTGTTTTTAGAATGATAAACTCTCCCTCAAAGCACCTACAGGAACCTTGCCCAAATGCAGTTGTAGTTGTTTTTAGAACGATAAACTCTCCCTCAGAGCAACACCAGGAACAAGGCCCTAATGCAGTAGTAGTTGTTTGTAGAATGATAAACTCTCCCTCAGAGCACAAACCGGAACCTGGCCCTAATGCAGTAGTAGTTGTTTTTAGAACGATAATCTCTCCCTCAAAGTACCAACAGGACCCTGGCCCTATTGCAGTAGTAGTTGTTTTTAGAATGATAAACTCTCCCTCAGAGCACCAACAGGAACCTGGCCGTAATGCAGTAGTAGTTGTTTTTAGAACGATAAACTCTACCTCAAAGCACCAACGGGAACCTGGCCCTAATGCAGTAGTAGTTGTTTTTAGAACGATAATCTCTCCCTCAAAGCACCAACAGGAACCTGGCCCTATTGCAGTAGTAGTTGTTTTTAGAACAATAATCTCTCCCTAAGAGCACCAACAGGAACCTGGACCGATGGCAGTAGTAGTTGTTTTTAGAACAATGAACTCTCCCTCAAAACACCAACAGGAACCTTTCCATAATGCAGTGGTAGTTGTTTTCAGAACGATAAACTCTCCCTCAAAGTACCAACAGGAACCTGGCCCTAATGCAGCAGTAGTTATTTTTAGAACGATAAACTCTCCGTCAGAGCACCAACAGGAACCTGGCCCTAATGCAGTAGTAGTTGTGTTTAGAACGATAATCTATCCTTCAAAGCACCAACAGGAACCTTGCCCTATTGCAGTAGTAGTTGTTTTTAGAACAATAAACTCTCCCTCAGAGCACCAACAGGAACCTGGCCCTAATGCAGTAGTATTTGTTTTTAGAACGATAAACTCTCCCTCAAAGTACCAACAGGACCCTGGCCCTATTGTAGTAGTTGTTTTTAGAACGATAAACTCTCCCTCAGAGCACCAACCGGAACCCGGCCCTAATGCAGTAGTAGTTTTTTTTAAGAACGATAATCTCTCCCTCAAAGCACCAACAGGAACCTGGCCCTATTGCAGTAGTAGTTGTTTTTAGAACGATAAACTCTCCCTCAGAGCACCCACCGTCACCTGGTCCTAATGCAGTAGTAGTTGTTTTTAGAACGATAATCTCTCCCTCAAAGCACCAACAGGAACCTGGCCGTATTGCAGTAGTAGTTGTTTTTAGAACGATAAATTCTCCCTCAGAGCACCAACAGGAACCTGGCCCTAATGCAGAAGTAGTAGTTTTTAGAACGATAAACTCTCCCTCAAAGCACCAACAGGACCCTGGTCCTATTGCAGTAGTAGTTGTTTTTAGAACGATAATCTCTCCCTAAAAGCACCAACAGGAACCTGGCCCTATTGCAGTATTAGTTGTTTTTAGAACAATAAACTCTCCCTCAGAGCACCAACAGGAACCTGGCCCTAATGCAGTAGTAATTGTTTTTGAAACGATAAACTCTCCCTCAGAGCACCAACAGGAACCTGGCCCTAATGCAGCAGTAGTTGTTTTTAGAACAATAATCTCTCCCTCAAAGCACCAACAGGAACCTGGCTGTATTGCAGTAGTAGTTGTTTTTAGAACGATAAACTCTCCCTCAAAGCACCAAAAGGAACCTGGCCCTATTGCAGTAGTAGTTGTTTTAAGAACAATACACTCTCCCTCAGAGCACCAACAGGAACCTGGCCCTAATGCAGTAGTAGTTGTTTTTAGAACAATAATCTCTCCCTCAAAGCACCAACATGAACCTGGCCCTATTGCAGTAGTAGTTGTTTTTAGAACGATAAACTCTCCCTCAGAGCACCAATAGGAACCTGGCCCTAATGCAGTAGTAGTTGTTTTTAGAATGATAAACTCTCCCTCAAAGCACCAACAGGAACCTGGCCGTACTGCAGTAGTAGTTGTTTTTAGAACGATAAACTCTCCCTCAGAGCACCAACAGGAACCTGGCCCTAATGCAGAAGTAGTTGTTTTTAGAACGATAAATTCTCCCTCATAGCACCAACAGGACCCTGGCCCTATTGCAGTAGTAGTTGTTTTTAGAACGATAATCTCTCCCTCAGAGCACCAACCGGAACCTGGTCCTAATGCAGTAGTAGTTGTTTTTAGAATGATAAACTCTCCCTCAGAGCACCAACCGGAACCTGGTCCTAATGCAGCAGTAGTTGTTTTTAGAACGATAAACTCTCCCTCAGAGCACCAACAGGAACCTGGCCCTAATGCAGTAGTAGTTGTTTTTAGAACGATAATCTCTCCCTCAAAGCACCAACATGAACCTGGCCCTATTGCAGTAGTAGATGTTTTTAGAATGATAAACTCTCCCTCAGAGCACCAACAGGAACCTGGCCCTAATGCAGTAGTAGTTGTTTTTAGAATGATAAACTCTCCCTCAAAGCACCAATAGGAACCTGGCACTAATGCAGTTGTAGTTGTTTTTAGAACGATAAACTCTCTCTCAGAGCACCAACAGGAACCTGGTCCTATTGCAGTAGTAGTTGTGTTTAGAATGATAATCTCTCCCTCAAAGCACCAACAGGACCAAAGCCATAATGCAGTAGTAGTTTTTTTTAGAATGGAAAAATCTCCCTCAGAGCACCAACCTGAACCTGGCCCTAATGCAGTAGTAGTTGTTTTTAGAACGATAATCTCTACCTCAAAGCACCAACAGGAACCTGGCCCTAATGCAGTAGTAGTTGTTTTTAGAACGATAAACTCTCCCTCAAAGCACCAACAGGTACCTGGCCCTAATGCAGTTGTAGTTATTTTTAGAACAATAATCTCTCCCTCAGAGCACCAACAGGAACCTGTCCCTAATGCACTAGTAGTTTTTAGAACGATAATCTCTCCCTCAAAGCACCAACAGGAACCTGACCGTTTTGCAGTAGTAGTTGTTTTTAGAATGATAAACTCTCCCTCAGAGCACCAACAGGAACCTGGCCCTAATGCAGAAGTAGTTGTTTTTAGAACAATAAACTCTCCCTCAAAGCACTAACAGGAACCTGGCCCTAATGCAGTAGTAGTTGTTTTTAGAACGATAAACTCTCTCTCAGAGCACCCACAGGAATGTTTCCCTAATGCAGTAGTAGATGGTTTTAGAATGAGAATCTCTCCCTCAGAGCAACAACAGGAACGTTTCCCTAATGCACTATAAGATGGTTCTGAATGCTAATGTGCCCCTCACAGCCCCGCAATGAAGGTCTCCCTAATGCAGTCTGAGATGATTGTGAATGCTAATCTTTCTCTCACAGCAGCAGCATGAAGCTCTCCCTATTCTAGTCTGAGACGATCTGACACGCGGCGCTACGTGACTCCAGACCCATATAGAGGCTGAGTCACATGATGCACTGGCCAATCACAGCCATGCCATTAGTAGTCATGGCTGTGATGGCTTCTAAGGGCAAACTAGTAAAAAGCTTGTTGATTGGCTGCCCAGCAGCTATAGAAAAGGCGCCAAAAATACCTGAATACCGAACCCCATCCCAGACTTTTTTTTTAATGTCTGGGATCGGGTTCGGGGCACGGACACCCCAAAGTCCGGTACGATCCCGAATTTTACAGTCCGGGTTCGCTCAACTCTAATAATGAGACCTAGGAATTGTATGGAACTCTTTTTGAAGTTGCATTTCTCGGCCTTTACATGAAGTCCATGATTTCGCAAGGTGAATAAGACCTTCTTGACATGTACTCTATGGAGCCCTAAAGTGGCAGAAAAGATGAGTATGTCATCCAGATAGACAATGATAAAGTAGTCTAAGAATTCCCGAAAATATCGTTCACTAGATGCTGTAACGTGGCTGGTGCATTTCAAAGGCCGAATGGCATCACCAGGTACTCACAGTGCCCAAAATGTGTCCTGAACGCTGTTTTCCACTCGTCACCTTCACGGATGCGAATTAAACTGTAGGCTCCATGTGGGTCTAGCTTTGAGAAGATACGGGAGTTACAGAACCTCTGGAACAACTCTGGAATAAGAGGGAGCAGGTAGCGGTTTTTGATGGTTATTTTGTTTAGTTCCCTGTAGTTCACACAGGGTCTAAGGGACTTGTTGTTCTTTTCCACAAAGAAGATGCTGGCTCCTGCAGGGGAAGAAGGGCGGATGAAGACTTTTCTTAGGTTCTCATCCAGATACACCCAGAGGGTCTCAAGTTCCTTTTTGGAGAGCGGGAAAATGGAATTTCTGAGCTAGGCAGGAGCTCAATAGGGCAGTCATATGGCCGGTGAGGTGGCAAGACATTGGCACTTTTTTCATCAAAAATGTCTGTCAAGTCCTTGTAGACTGTTGGTATGTTCTGATGAATGTTGGGCAAGGGCTGAACAGCCAGGCAATTAATAGGTTCCTTAGGCATACAGATAAGACAATGTTGCTGCTAATAGGATGAGACAAATTGGACCTCCCCTCTGACCCAGTCAATCTGTGGATTATGAGCTTGAAGCCACGGTAAGCCTAAGATGACAGGGAACAATGGGGAATGCAGGACATTGAAGCAGAGAAATTACTGATGACCAGACTGTGATACAGCAAGGAGAGGTACAGTCTCTTAGTTCATTGGCCCGGAACTGGGCAAGGAGCCATTGGCCAGGCAGATGGCTAGTTGCTGTTTCTTAGGAACAAGAGGAACTCCGAGGTCCCTTGCCAGGGTTGAATCCAAAAAACAGCTGCAAGCGCCAGAGTCAATTATAGCCAGCAGCCAGACTTCCTCTTCTACCACCTGCAGGGAGATATTCAGAACAAGATGAGCAGGGGGTGAGCTTGTCAAGGGGGAAGATGCTGGACAACATGAGAAGGACTTACAAGGTCTGATGGGAAAATTACGAAGGTAGTGTCCGGATCCTCCACAGTACAGGCAAAGGTTCGCCTGATGGCATCGTGCCCTTTCTTCAGGGATCAGGGCCGAGCGGACAAGGCCAATCTGCATCAGTTCCACTTCTGACCAGGAAGCCAAAGGGGGCATTAGCAGAGGTGGAGGCAGGATTTTAGGCAGCATCCAGGTAGGCCTAAAGGTCTGGGACTTTTCTAAACACCGCTCCTGCAAGCGTCTATCTAGCTGGGTAGTTAATGGAATCAGGCCTTCCAACGTGGAAGGGGGTACAACCCAGGCCAACTCGTACTTAAGGGATTCAGACAGTCCCTGACGAAACTGATACCTTAAGATGACCTTGTTCCACTCTTTGTCAGTGGAGAGTTTGCGGAAATCTACAAAATAATCTTCCACAGGCCATCATGCCTCTGCGGTGGCTGCTTGCTGGGGGTTGTCACACAGATGTGTCATGATGTCAAAAAATAGATCAACTGAATTGATAACTGGGTCCTTTTGTTCCAACAGGCTGTGAGCCCATGCCTGGGGCTTCTCCGAGAGCAGTCAAATAATGAACCCCACTTTGACTGTTTCCAAGTAGAAGGTTCTTGGCTGTAAAGCTAGATAGAGTAAGCAGGAGTTCTTAAAGGACCTAAGCTTGTTCCGTTCCCCCAAAAAGCTTTTTGGCTGGGGAACCCTGGGTTCTGGCGAAGGGACCACCACAGGGGTGGTGCTACGCCCTTGAGGAGGGCCAAGACTGCCTGGGCTAGTAGACGGGAGAGCAAGGTTCCGCTGGAGAGGGTGCTGCTAGCAGTTGTTGTAGGCGACCTGCTATTTGAAAGAACCCCTCTTGCAGTCTCTGCACCACTTGGGTAAGAACGAAGACTTGTTGGCACAAATCCTCCAGTGGGGAAGCCTCTCCATCAGTCTCTGACATCGTGGCTAGATTATATTGTCAGGTGCGGGTGTGAGACCGAGATGCTGGAGGGCTTCCCTTGTGGCTAAGTGGGACTTTTCCCTGGAGGTGGGGACAGGGAGAGAGGTGCCCAAAGTAGCACGAGTTGGCAGCAGCTGTGATGTGAAGATCAAGTTCCAGGTGTGGAAGACATTGAGACTGATTGTACCTGTAGAATGGTGTGCACTCCATGCTAGGCGATTCCAAGTAGGGGTTAGAGCTGAAGACAGAATCAAAGATCAAGCCAAGGGTCATACACGGAGAATCAGTTCAAGCAGGTCGTTGGAGCAAGCAGGGTCATACACTGGAAGACAGATCCGTAGTGGAGTTGGTGAGCTAAGCCGGGGTCATACATCGGGGAGTAATCAGGCGGAGAGTCCATAAAACAAGCCAATGGTCAAGGAACTGCTCCAGCAGGAATTTTAAATAGACCCGGAAGTACTACCCACATCAGTCACATTATGCATTGTGGTTGCCATGATTGTTTTGAGCGAAATTGCCATTCCCTCATTTGCCATTCCCTCATTTGCCATCTCCCTTACACCAGCCCAGGACCTCCACATCCAGCATCTTCACCTCCAAGATTGTTTGAGACCAGCAACCCGGACCGCTGCTGCAACAATCGTTTTTTTATCCATCTCAGGTAAGCTCATCTGCAGTTCGTCGTTGTAACCAATTTGAGTGGACAAATTCTCACATTTGATGGTATGTGGCACTTTGGAGAGGTTTTCTCTTTACGGATGAATCCTGGTTTTCACTGTACAGGACAGATGGCAGACAGCTTGTATGGCATTGTGTGGTTTGCTGATGTCAACATTTTGGATCACGTGGCCCATGGTGGCGGAGGGGTTATGGTATGGGCAGGCGTATGCTATGGACAACAAACACAGGTGCATTTTATTGATGGCATTTTGAATGCACAGAGATAAAGTGACGAGATCCTGAGGCCCATTGTTGTGCCATTCATCCACGACCATCACCACATGTTGCAGCATCATAATGCATGGCCCCATGTTGCAAGGATCTGTACACAATTCCTGGAAGCTGAAAACATCCCAGTTCTTGCATGGCCAGCATACTCACCAGACATGTCACCCATTGAGCATGTTTGGGATACTCTAGATCGGCGTATATGACAGCGTGTTCCAGTTCCTGCCAATATCCAGCAACTTTGCACAATCATTGAACAGGAATGGACCAACATTCCACAGGCCACAATCAACAACCTGATCAACTCTATGCGAAGGAGATGTGCTGTACTGCATGAGGCAAATGGTGGTCACACCAGATATTTACTTGTTTTTGGACCCCCCCAATACAGTAAAACTGCACATTTTAGAGGGGCCTTTTATTGTGGCCAGTCTAAGGTACACCTGTGCAATAATCATGCTGTCTAATCAGCATCTTGATATGCCACACCTGTGAGGTGGATGCGTTATCTCGGTATAGGAGAAGTGCTCACTAACACAGATTTAGACTGATTTGTGAACAATATTTGAGAGAAATAGGTTTGTGTAACTAGAAAAAGTCATAGATATTTGAATTCAGCTCATGATAAATAGGGGCAAACACAAAAGCGTTGCGTTTATAATTTTGCTCAGTGTATAAAGGACACTAAACAACTAATTCATGATTTACAACAACTTCTTGTACATGATGGAGCATTCTTAGTGACTGCGGATGTCACATCCTTTTACACCAGTGGTTCTCAACTCCTGTCCTCGGGACCCACTAACAGGCCAGGTTTGCAGGATAACTGAAATAAATCACAGGTGATAACATTTGCTGCTCAGTGATTGCAGTATTCTAGTCTGCATCTCCCCAAGGTAATACTTAAAATCTGGCCTGTTGGTGGGTCCTGAGGACCGGAGTTGATATAATACTAATACTAATAACACTAATATTTCACATGAGGCTGGTTTGAAAGCTGGGGGTTTCTTCTTACAAAAGAGTGGATTCCATTCCACAACAATACAAAAACAATTTATTCTAAATTTGACTTGCCATGTCAATTATTTTTTATTTGATAAGAAAGTATACCTACAAACCAGGGGCGTTGCAATGGGCGCTAAATTCACACCCAGCCTTGTGAATTTATTTATGGCAAGGTGGGGATATGATCTGATATATGGCAGGCAGTGGCCTGCCCTTTCTTTTTACAAAAGATATATCGACAATGTTATTTTTATCTGTAATGGGGACATCTACTCCCTACAAGCTTTTATTGATTTCCTGAATGACAATAGTCATAAATTCAAATTAACACACTTATTTAGCCAGGAATAAATAAACTTTTTAGATTTGATTTGACCTCGCTGTAATAGATAAAAAGATTGCTACTAAGTCATATTTTAAAAGTACAGACAGAAATAGTTACATTCCTCTCACTAGCTGTCATAACCCTGTCTGGCATTAAAAATATTCCTAAAGGCCAATTTGTCAGAATGAGGAGAAACTGTAACTTGTTAGCTGATTTTCACTTCCAAAGCCAAATTATTACCTTGACCTTGATGTATTGATCAATGAAATTGGAGAATGGGATAGGACCTTTTTGTTAACTAATAAGGTCAAGGAGGGTGACATGCAAATTGTCTGTCACTTCATAACTAACTTTTCAACCCAGCATTGGCAGATAAGGTGTAATTAAACATCATTGGGGTATTGCTAAGCAACACGTAGCCCTTAGCTCTATTTTGCATGACACCCCACGTGTCATTTTTAGAATGGCTCATGATCTTAGGGATAGCATTATTAACCCACCCCTAGACTTGAATTGTTCTCAAATATTGGTGGTTTCCACCCATGTAACAGATGGGTGATTTGTGCCATTAAGGGGAACAGGTGTAAGAAAATTAAGAATTTCTTCTCACAGAGTACATGTAAGAAGTATGATGTTGAGACATTAATCTCCTGTAACTGTGGTCTACTTCCACCAATGTATTTGTGGGAAACAATACATTAGTAGGACCACTAGATGCCTTAGAGGTTGCCTTAAAGAGCACATATATAATATTAAGCAGGGTTTTAAGAATCACAGTCTCTCGGCACATTTTAGAGATTTTCATGCTAGATATAGATAAACTCAGACCACACTGGAGAGGGTGTAATGAAACTAGTGAAATTACTAAACGTGAGATGAGGGGGCGTGTCTGGCCAGCAACCTTGATGGCCGCTTTTCTATGAGGCTCCTGTGATCCCAACCACAAACCGACAAAAAAAGCGACTATACTGACGGCATCTACTCCGAACTGTGTTCCTGAAGTTACCCCCTGCCCAAAAATGATGTCATTGCCGCAGGAAGAATGCTGATTGGCTGCAGAAACTTACAGAATTCTTCCCAGCATATGGCCCTGACTCCAATCAAGATGGCGCCGGCCCAAGACGAACAACATCACAGCACCCACAAGGAGAGGGAGAGACAAGCCGTGACCGTAGATTGGCCTTCCCTCTGTGTGAGGGTGACCCGGGTGAGTCCTCTCCCCCCCATCTCCCATGACGCGAAGTCCGCTAAAGTCCAGGCCCCGCATGGAAAGCTTGGAGCATGGCCCGAACGTGGATCCGATTGTGGATCCATTCGAGGAACAGATCAAGGATTTTCTTCTCCCATAGAGGACATACACGCCTCAGATCAACCTATTACAGAGGTGGTTTTGAAGAATATGCTGATCTCTTTGCGGCAATCTCTTCACTCTGACATGCATACAGCCCTTGTCCATGTCAAACAATCTATACAGAAGCACGAGGCAAACATTTCACATGTGGAAGCCAAAATCAGTGAAATGTGCATAGCCCACAATAACATTGTTGATTCCCACACTGTCCATGAATCAGAATTGCAACAACTACGTCTCAAAATAGCCGACCTGGAGGACCGGTCCAGGAGGAATAATCTCAAGCTCCGCGGTATACCAGAAGTGATAACACCCAACACACTGGTACCATATGTGCAACAACTGATGAAAGTCCTAAGTCCGTCCCTCTCTGATCTGGAACTGGCAATTGACAGGGCTCACAAAATTCCCAAACTGAATTTTCTCCCAGCATCTGTACCAAGAGATGTCCTGACACGTGTACATTTCTATCATGCGAAAGGAAAAGTCATGGTGACTGTGAAAAACACCTCTTCACTACCTGAACCCTACACCGGGATCAAAACTTATGCAGACCTTTCGAAAGTGACACTATAAAATAGAAGAAACCTTTCAAGCATAACAAAGGCACTTCGGAACCACAATATCGCCTACCAATGGGGATTTACCACTAAAATAACGATTAAACGACAAGGCAAATTTCATACAATCAGGAACCTGGAATCAGGTTTGAACTTACTCAAAGAATGGGGAATAATACCAGCACTGGACCCTTCCCCTTCTCCAAAATGTCCACAACGTATGGAAACACAATGGTCCTGAACCACAGAGTGTTGCTTTGATGCCTCAGTTCGATCTACTAGAAGCTGGGTCCCCTTTATAGCCTCTTCGACAGACTTTGTTCAGCTTCACTTCAGTTCCGATCATTACGTTAATGATTTGGATGCTCTTACACCCCCCCCCCCCCATTCATAGAAGTAGCAAGAAATGCTACCCATGTT
>BLSH010026110.1:48646-65872 GCA_018402905.1 Glandirana rugosa
ACCAGCTCCCCTGCATTTAAACTTTAGTTCACTCCCCCAAATTCTTACCGCAGTGTATTTCGATAACTCACTCTTACCTCAGACCCCCAATTCTAGCACCCACCCTTTCTCACTCAATAGCTTTATGTGACGCCATTCTTAAACCCCCTCACTTGATTTCAAATTTACGTCCCCTCGACCACCTATTTAATAATCCCCGGTTTCCACCAGGCCTAGAAATCAGGGCTTTTCAGTGGTGGACTAATAAAGGCCTATTTTGCAAAGGACATTTTCTTACAGCTACAGGCCCAATCTCGCTATCATATTGCACTAACAAGTTAGAAATGCCCCCCTCCGAAATATTTCGCTTCCAACAGATTTCTCATTTTATGTCCACTCTTTGGAAGAATAGAAACAATTTTATAGGCATTACACCCTATGAAAAATGGTGCTCTGAATTGCATGATCAGAGAGGTGGAATCTCCCTGATCTATGCATCACTGACGGAGAGTCCAGACAAACCTAGTTATGTTATTAAGTGGGAGAAGGACCTCGAGATCTGTTGGGAGTCGGTCGAGTGGAACTCTCTGTTTCAGCGATCTTTTAAAGGCATAGTTAATATTGCTCTGCGTGAGGCAAACCTAAAAGTCCTAATGCGATGGTATTTAGTCCCAACCCGGTTGGCTGTTATGTATCCAAACTCTTCGGGCCTCTGTTTCAGAGGGTGCAGACTTCTGGGCTCATTTCTTCACACATGGTGGGAATGCCCTCGTGTCAGAGGGTTCTGGAACAGAATTTTTCACTTGATCAGAGGGATCACGGGACAGGCGGTACCTCCAAAACCCAGAAATTGCACTTCTTAATGTAAAGCCTGAGGGTCTTTCCAGATCCCTCTTTAGACTCACCCAATTCATCTTGTTAGGGGCTAAAATTACTCTCGCTAAGGCCTGGAAAAGACCCTCAGTATCTTTCTTTGCTGCAAAGCAAAAGATCTCCTGGATCATGACCCAAGAAAGATTAGCCAATATAATTTTGGACTCCTCACCTAAATTCGACCGGATTTGGGGTCCTTGGAAGACTTATCTAAAACTGCCCCCGTGATCCACAGATTCCTGTCAGTTATCTTGGTTCCCTGGTGTCTTCTACTCCATTTCTCTTTCCTCTTTAAGGTTTCTATTGTTCTTGACTTTCTTCCCTCTACTCTCCTCTCTTACTCCATGCTACTTTGGTTTTCAGATTCACATTGGCGGGTGTGATGGAGTTGGTTGCAGGTCAGGTAAAGGGAAGGGAATATTTGTCTCCCTTTCTTATATTAGTTTACCTCACTTGTTACTTTTATGTCTTTTGATGGGCTCATAGTAGGGCTACCTTCAGCCGTTGATGTCATATTAGGTTCACATAGAGGACTCATGATGCTCCAGAAGGGCTTTTTGTTATAGGTTATGGGAGATTTGCTCCCTTTTTGGGGTGGGTGTGGTCGGAAACCCAGGGTCCACAGCATGATCCCAGTTGGGGTGGAACTGCAGGTTTGGGGCTACCTCCCTCGGAAATGGCCCATTCCTTGGTACACTGTCCTAGATATAATCTCGAGGATTTTCTACTCATTCCTAGGTTCTGCGTAACCAAAATGTTCATACTTTTTTTTTGTTTCTTTCCAATGTGTTTTCAAATTCTGCTGAACTGTATGCATTTTCTGATAAACTCAATAAATATTATAAACAGAAAAAAAACAAAGATCAATGCAGTTTACCACCCCAACTCCAAAAAACTTCATACAAACCCTGCAGATATTGCGCTTGCCTTTGGGGACTTTTACTGGGCTCTCTACTACCTCAAAGATGATGACACACGCCTCAACCTACCCCACTAGCTATACAGGAATAGTTACGTACTACCAACTTACCCTCTCTAACAGAGATCCAAATCCTATCCATTTCTAAACCCTTCACCCCCCAAGAAATAGAAGAAACTATAAAAACCCTCCCACTCTATAAATCCCGGGGAGGAGATGGTTATACCAACAAATTTTACAAACAATTTCCAACTGACCTGGCTCCTCACCTTGTAGACCTCTTCAATTTCACTGCATCCTCTGGCTCTTTTCCTACAGAGTTTTTACAATCGATTATTACCACAATACCTAAACCTGGGAAGAATCCCCAGGAAGTACAAAACTATAGACCCATCTCCCTCATTAACACAGATATCAAAATATACGCCAAAACTTTAGCTAGAAGACTTATTCTCTTGATCCCTATGTTGATACACCCAACCAAGTGGGTTTTGTACTTTGGTGACAGGCTCCGGACGCCACAAGAAAACTGATCTCCCTCTTGCATGAACTACAACACAAAAAAACGCCTTCTCTGTTCCTTTCCCTGGACGCAGATAAGGCGTTTGACAGAATTCACTGGGGATTCTTGCAGGAGACTTTTGGTTTTACAGGTTGGATTAAAGACGCTATCATGGCCCTTTACTCATCCCCCTCAGCGAGAGTTCTGACAGACAGCCTACTATCTAAACCCTTTAGTATATCTAATGGCGGAGTGCGCATGCGCGGCAGCTCGAGTATGGCCGCTTAACTCGGAGCTCCGCGCCGTCTCCCAAATCGCACAACAAGCTGAATTTATACAAATCCCCATGGCTGCCCAGATTTAAATATTACCTCATGGATAAATTGTAAGATTCATCATCTCCAACAGCTCTATGACAAAGGGAGCTTAATCCCGTTTCGCACTCTACAAAAGAACTATAACTTACCACCCTCTGAGTTCTACACATATAAGAATATCCCATTACTTGCATTCCCACAAGATCCCTGTAGAAATTCCTATCCCAACCAAAATACATCAATTCTACGACTCCCCACAATACAGGGGCCACGGAATCTCCTTTTTCTATACAGTCATTAGCGAGAAAATATTCCCAACTAGAGTCTCATAACTGGAAAAATGGGAAACATTACTAAACCATCAGCTAACAGATGAAAACTGGCAGAAGGTATTACTCTACTCTGCCAAAATTTCCTGATGTGCAAATCATTGGGAATCCTACCTAAAAATACTCCACATATGGTACCTCACGCCACTAAAACTTTCAAAGATCTATCCTAACACTCACCCACAGTGTTGGCACAACTGTGGTGACCAAGGTTCTCGCATTCACATAATGTGGTCCTGTAAATCTGTCACTTCTTATTGTAACGAGATTTTTAAACTAATAGTGGATGTAACAGGCCACATCATTAATCCAGATTCACTCCTGCATATCGGATTAAAATCCCTCCCTCCTGCTTCTAGACAGATCATTATACACATTTTATATGCAGCAAAATTAAACATAACTAGGAAGTGGAAGTCTTTCAACATACCTAGCGTAACAGAAACCATTGCAGAAATCAATCATCAATATGACATGGAAAGAACATATGCACTAATTAATTTCACTTAGAAAAAAATCTCCAAAAATGGGCCTTATGGACTCAAAATCACAAATGCACAATTACTTGACAAAATCTCAACCAAAATGAATGCTTTTATTGTAGCTATAAGATCAATTCACCTAGGATTTCACTACCTTCCCCTCCCATCCCCCTTGACCCCCCAACCCTTTCTGTCTTTCTTAAGACTAACACCCCTTAAGTACCCGTCCTAAAAATACAGTACCACAATGCATTTGTGTTAATAACTTGTAACCACCTTTCCTTATTTGTTGGATAAGCTTTTCATTGTTACTATGATGTCAATGTATACTATGCATACTTCTCTTGTTGATTATTTTAATGCGCAGATGTGTACTGTAACTCCAATATGCACAATATATAATGTTGTAACCTTTAATTCACAATAAAAATTATTAAAACTAAAAGTGAGATGAGATAGATTTATGAGCTGAAGACTTATGCCCCCTATGGGCTAAATGTGTTTGGGACATCAACTGTTTCATTGACACCAAATAACATGTTGATTTTCATGTGTCTCCTTTCTTTGTCTCTCCCCCTATCTGCATGATTTTTTGTTACATACCTTTTGTAGACAAACTTCATGCCAATCATCCATTTTGCTTTTTACTGGGGTATGTGTTGGATCTTTTAATCCTAAAGAAGGACTATTTTAGGCTAATTTTAGACACCTAATGTAGACTTTTATTTATTATTATCATATTGAGGTGAATAGAACATGTGTTTAACCACATGCAGACCAGCCATCGTCGTTATATGGCTGCAGGTCGGCTCCCCTGGCGAACCGATGTACTTGTATGTCACTCTGTGCATTTGGTATTGTGGTTGTGCGCACACATGCTACGGGAGCTCGCCCACTGAACGCAGCGGGAGCGCATCCGCTGCGCCATGGGAGCACACCCGCAGGTCCTGCGGACTCCATGTCTGCCAGTGACCTGTGATCATTCTACACAGAGGCAGAATGGGGATCTACGTATGTAAATAAGGCGGATCCCCGTTCTGACAGGAGACATGTCTGAGATCTGCTGTTCCAAGTGGTCGGGAACATTGATCTCTGTCATCTCCCTGGCAGCCCATCCCCCCTACAGCTAGAACACACCCAGGGAACACAGTTAACCCCTTGATCGGGGTGTTGTAATCGGGGCGTGTTAACCGTTTCATGCCAGTGCAATTTATACAATGATCAGTGCATTTTTATAGCACTGATCAATGTAATAATGTCACTGGTCCTGAAAAAGTATCATTTGGGGTCAGATTTGTCCGCCGCAATGTCGCATTCCTGCTAAAAACCCAGATCTCCGCCATAACCAGTAAAAAATAAATAAATATATAAAAGTCCATAAATCTATCCCGTAGTTTGTAGACACGATCGCATTTGCGCAAACCAAACAATATACGCCTATTGCGATTTTTTTTACTAAAAAATATGTAGAAAAATACATATTAGCCTAAACTGAGATGATCAAATACCACCAAAAGAAATCTCTATTTGTGGGAAAAAAGGACGCCAATTATGTTTGAGGACAATGTCACATGACTGCGCAATTGTCAGTTAAAACGATGCAGTGCCGTATCGCAAAAAGTGGCCTGGTCATGAAGTGGGTAAATCCTTCCTGGGCTTAAGTGGTTAATGTATTCTTTAGAATTCCCTTTAAAAAATTTTGTAACAGTTGTTGCTATTAATATTTTTTTCTATTTACTTTTGGTCATGTCACCAAGTGGACGGAAGGGAGGTGGAGTGGGAATCCTTCTTGCACCACGCAGCACCTATCAGGTGCTCCACCCTCCCCCATCTCTGACACAATCCTCTTTTGAAGCTCATTGCATTTGCCTATTTTCTCCTATTCCTCTAAGAGTTGCTGTCATTTACCGGCCCCCTGGGCCGGTATCAACTTTCCTTGATGACTTCTCTGCCTGGCTACCCCACTTTCTCTCTTCTGAAATGCCCACAATCATTCTTGGTGACTTCAACATCCCTGTTAATGCTATCACTACTCTTACTTCTAAACTTCTCTATCTAACCTCATCTCTCAACCTGAAGCAATGGATACAGGCTCCTACTCACTCCAACGGCAACACCCTAGACCTTCTTTTATCTGTGTACTCCGTGCAACCTTTCTAACAATGCTCTCCCACTCTCTGATCACCACCTTATTAGTTTCACTCTCTCAGTGTCTTCCACCTCCTCTCCCTCCAACCGCCCAGGAGATTGCCAATCACTTTAAAATTAACCACTTAAGGACCGGAAGGAGTTCCAGCTTTAGGACCGGAGCTCTTTTTGCGATTCGGCACTGCGTCGCTTTAACTGACAATTGCGCGGTCGTGCAACCTTGTACCCAAACGAAATTTGCGTCCTTTTTTTCCCACAAACAGAGCTTTCTTTTGGTGGTATTTGATCACCTCTGCGTCATTTCTGATCGCCGCTATAAACAAAAGAAGAGCGACAATTTTGCAAAAAAAACCAAATTTCTTACTTTTTGCTAAAATACAAATCCAAAAAAAATATAAAAAAACATTTTTTTTCACCGTTTTTGGCCGATTTATATTCTTCCTCATATTTGTGATAAAAAAAATCGCAATTGGCGTTTATTGATTGGTTTGCACAAAAGTGGTCACGTTTACGGATGATGAGAATTCATTTTTGGGGTTTTTATTTTTTTTTTTATTTTTTACTAATAAGGGCGGCGATCTGTGATTTTTAGCGGTACTGCGATATTTCAGCGGACATGTCGGAACATTTTGACACTTTTTTGGGACCATTGGCATTTATACAGCGATCAGTGCTATAAAAATGCACTGATTATTGTGTAAATGCCATTGGCAGTGAAGGGGTTAACCTGCAGGGGGCGCTCTAAGGGTTAACTATGTTCCCTGGGCGTGTTCTAACTGTATGGGGACTGCCCTAACAGGGGAAGGGAAGTGGTCACAGCCCTTCCCCCTCACACAGAGCGGAGGTCCGTGTTTACATACACGGACCTCTGTTCCTTCACTCCAGGAGGGCATCGCGGGTGGCCGGCGGCAATCGAAGCTGCCGCACCCGCTCCCTGGCCCTCCCCGGACACAGTGAGCGTGCGGGCGCGCCTCCGGCGGCGCGCGCTCACTGTGCGCGATCTGGCGGCCGCCGTCGTATGACGGCGTTTCGCCTTACAGAGCCACTTTGCCGCCGTCAGATGCCGATCGGCGGTTGGCAAGTGGTTAAGATTGATAACATTCATGAGGAAATCTCCATTGCGCACAAACTACCCCCATTTAACAACCCATGTCCACAGATACAATCACTACTTTTCACATTCAACCCTGCCAGTATTAGCGAGGTTGCTAAACTTTTATTGAACACCCATCGAACCACCTGCTCCCTGGATCCTGCTCCCTTGCAAATGCTACGCTCACCCTCCGACTCGATCCTACATTCTCTAACTCACATTTTCAACCTTTCCCTCTCTTCTGGCATCTTCCCAAACTCTCTAAAACATGCCCTAGTCACCCCTATCCTTAAAAAGCAGTCACTGGACCCCACCAATATTAACCACCTACGCCCCATCTCCTTACTCCCCTTCTCCTCCAAACTCCTTGAAAGACTAGTCTACAACCGACTGAGTGACCATCTGACCATGAACAAACTTCTTGATGCCTTTCAGTACGGATTTGGCCCTCGGCACTCTACAGAAACTGCTCTCCTGAAACTCATTAATGACCTAATAACTTCTAAAACCAATGGACACTATTCTGTTCTACTACTCCTGGACCTCTCCGCTGCCTTTGACACAGTGGACCACCCCCTCCTCCTCAAAAAACTCCACGCCTTTGGTCTCCGCGACTGTACTCTTCGCTGGTTCTCATCTTACCTATCCCACCACTCCTTCAGCATCACTTACAACTCTACTTCCTCCTCTCCTCTCCCTTTCTCTGTCCTCAAGGTTCTGTTCTTGGACCTCTCCTTTTCTCAATCTACATCGCCTCCCTGGGTCAGTTGATTGCCTCCCATAGCTTTCAGTATCATCTCTACGCTGATGACATACAAATCTATCTCTCAACCCCCCAGATCTCTTTCCATCTGTCTCCTCACACATCACCAACTTACTAACAGACATATCAGCCTGGATGTCACATCACTTCCTCAAACTCAACCTATCCAAAACTGAGCTTATGATATTTCCTCCCCCACATGCCACTTTCCCTGATTTCACCATCAAAATCAATGGCTCAACTATCCACCCGTCACCCCACGCCAAGGTCCTAGGTGTAATCTTGGACTCCGAATTAATCTTTCCGCCCCGCATCCAATTGCTATCCAAAATTTGCCGCCTCAACCTCACCTCCAAGATACGCCCCTTCCTAACCAATGACACCACAAAGCTTCTAATTCACTCCCTGGTCATCTCTCGCCTCGAAAACTGCAACTCCCTCCTCACTGGCTTACCTCTAAATAGCTTACCCCCACTTCAGTCCATTATGAACGCTGCCGCCAGGCTCATTCACCTTAAAAACTGCTCAACGTCTGCTACACCCCTTTGTCAATCCCTCCATTGGCTACCAACATATTCATTTCAAGATACTAACAATAACTTATAAAGCAATTCACAACCTGGCCCCCAGATACATTGCTAACCTGGTCTCAAAATACCAACCAAATCGATCTCTTCGCTCCTCCCAAGACCTCCTGCTCTCTAGCTCCCTTGTACCTCATCCCATGCTCGCCTCCAGGACTTCTCCAGAGCCTCTCCCATCCTCTAGAATGCTCTACCCCAATATGTCGGACTTTCTCCTACTTTGTCTACCTTCAGACGATCCCTGAAAAATCATCTTTTCAGAGAATCCTATCTGGCTCCCACCTAGCGGTTCTTCTGATCTTCTGTGAAAGTAGTGTTGAGATCTCTCTCCCACTTACACAGGTAAGGGGGGTCATGTTGGGAAGAAGCAGCAAGCAAAATGCCATAAGAGAGGGAAAGAGCCCTCCGCAGGGGATCATCTCCCAGGCAGAGGTCTTCAAACGAATTCGACTGTCTACGGAAATTTGCAGGGTTTGGGAGGGAACGTAGAAAATGTGTCAGCTGTAGCATCTTTCACTTACCCAAAACTGAAGAATTCAAGGTGGGGAAAATCACTGATGGGCTTACCCAATCAGAAGTCCCGAGGAATGAAGCAGCTCTTATCAGGTTCTTTTCCTTTTGTGGCATAAAATCTTTAACAGTTAAGCCGGGCACAAAATCTGGGTGTCCAACTATAGGTGTCAATGGGGAGGGGAAGCTAGACATCACAGTTAAGCAGTAATATCTACGAATTTCGAGCATAGTGGACTCGATCAACGGATGTGAAAGGGAAAGTCGGGAGCAAGGAATTCCAGCCCAAGGAAGGCCGGCTATTGGGATTGGTACTGACTCCTGTTCAAGGGATACTCAAAGCTTGTGTGACGAGTGTCTGCACCAGTCTACCACTCTGGACATGTGAACTGCCGTGCAATATAGCAACGGATCTGGAAGACCCGCTCCACCTCTAAGCTTTGACCATTGTAGCAGTGATCTCTTGAGCCGGGAAGGTTTACCCCGCCAAACATAATTGGTAAAAAGGGATTGGAGCCTACTAAAGAAGCTTCTCGGAGTCTTAACTGGAAGGGCTTGCAGAAGATACAACAGCCTTGGCATTACGTTCATCTTCAGAACGTTACATCGGCCAAACCATGAGGCTGCTAGGTTTTTCCATTTGTCTAGGTTGGCTGAAATAGTGTTCAATATGGAAAGAGAGTGTGGTGTGGCGCTGCCAATTATGTGTATATATATATATATATATATATATTGGTTTGTATGAGAAG
Source organism: Glandirana rugosa (assembly GCA_018402905.1). NCBI lineage: Eukaryota > Metazoa > Chordata > Amphibia > Anura > Ranidae > Glandirana > Glandirana rugosa. Next base: position 57,895 of record BLSH010026110.1, read on the forward strand.
ACAAAAGACTGCTGCCCTCACTGAAACACCCTTTGGATGTTGGATATGTGGAGAAAGTAACAAAAGTGAGTGTGGCGCTGTCTATACTTATGTGTTTCCACAAGGGATCTTGTTGTTTGCCAGGTGGGATCAATAAATATTGCTGCTATGCCCTTGTGTTGTGGTCTGGATATGTGTCTTTAAATAGCAGGGATTTTACTTTAAAAGCGTGCTCAAGTAAAAACGTGCTCAGAGTAAATAAATAAATTAAAACTGCTGATGTTGTGTCATTTATATTTAAATTATATATTCAAAATCCTTCATGTGGAACCAAGTGAAACCGGGTGTGCAAACGGTGCAAATGTGCAAGAAAATGCAAAAAAATAAAATCAAATATCAAACCTCACAGGTATGCTTCCTAACTCTCCAGGTGGGAGTGTAGGTCTGTAATGGAGGACAATGAGACAGCACCTCCGTAAGACTGCTTGCTCCCGTCTTTCTCCGTCAAACAGAAGGAAGGGGGACCCCTCAGATCAGCCCCACATACCCATGGAGGTCCACATATAGTAAGAGAGAGAACTCAATGTGAAAGTAATGCTGGCAGTGGTATTAGTAAATAGTATACACTCACAGTTGTGTTTTGAGGAAGTCTCCAAGAGAAGTCAAACAGTTGGATCGTTGTGGCTTCCTGTGTTCCACCAAAACCGGAAGTGCAAATGACGCTCACTGGCTCCGCCTTATGCGTTTCGTCATAGCGACGTCACATCACTCTCCCACCTGGAGAGTTAGGAAGCATACCTGTGAGGTTTGATTTTTGATTTTTTTTTTTGCATTTTCTTGCACATTTGCACCGTTTGCACACCCGGTTTCACTTAATTCCACGTGAAGGATTTTGAATAAATAATTTAAATATAAATGACACAACATCAGCAGTTTTAATTTACTTATTTACTCTGAGCACGTTTTTACTTGAGCACGCTTTTAAAGTAAAATCCCTGCTATTTAAAGACACATATCCAGACCATAACACAAGGGCATAGCAGCAATATTTATTGATCCCACCCGGCAAACAACAAGATCCCTTGTGAAATAGTGTTCAGTAAGGGCTTGAAGTTAAATTGATAAATGAGGTGGAGGTTGGCAGGTATTTTGGTTCCCAGATATTGAATGGACTGTGTGGCCCAGCGAAATGGGAAGTTATTACTGATGCGAGCGAGGGCTTCTGGCGCCAGAGTAACAGACTTCTTCAGGTTGACTTTAAAGTCTGATAGGTCCCCATATACGCGCAATTGGGATAATAGGACAGGTAGGGAGACTACAGGGTCTGCTATATAAAATAGAAGGTCGTCCGTGTAAGCTGCAACTTTGTGATGATAAGGGTCGGTCTCCAGTCCTCTGATGTCCTGGTTGAGCCTGATATGCTGCAAAAGAGGTTCTAATGACAGAATAAACAGGAGTGGGGAAAGCGGACATCCCTGTCACGTTCCGTTCCTAAAAGCGAAGGACTCCGAGGACACCCCATTGACTCTCACCGTAGCGGTGGGGGTCGAGTAGAGTGCTGCTATCCAGGACAGAAACGGTGTAGGCATGCCCATGTGTCTCAGTGTAGTTAGAAGAAAAGACCAGTTTACCCTGTCAAATGCTTTTTCAGCGTTGGTTGATAACAGGATAAACGGAGTATTAAGGTGTTTGACTCTGGCTATTACATCCACTGTCCGTGTTGTGTTATCACGAGCCTCTCTGTTTCGAATTAAGCCGACCTGATCGAGGGGAATGATACGCTGTATTATTAAGCCCGATCTCTCTGCCAAAATTTTTGTGAACAACTTGAGGTCGCAGTTAAGGAGAGAGATGGGTCTGTAGCTGGCACAGAGGAGTGGGTTCTTCCCTGGTTTGGGAATGACCGAGATGGTTGCTCTCAGGAGATCAGGGGGTACCGCATGACCCTCTAAGATTGCATTGAAAGCGGCAATGAACTGCGCTGCTAGCTGGCCATGAAAGGTTTTAAAGTACCCAGCGGTGGAACTGTCTGGGCCGGGCACTTTCCCCCCTGGAGACCCAGCTAGTGCATTGGAGAGTTCCTCTGTAGTAATGGGTTGCAACAATTGAACAATTTCCTCCTCCGTTAGCATAGGCAGGTTAGCATTTAGCAGGTAGGCATCTAACTTTTCTAAATTGTCTGGGGTCTGAACTGCAGCGGGGGAAGGATGCAAGTTGTAAAGAGAGGTATAAAATTCTCAGAATAGCTCTGCCATTTCCTTAGAAGAATGGATTTTGGAGCCTCTGGAAGTGGACAAGGCCGGGATGTAGGATAACCCACGTTGGGCTCTTAAAGCATTAGCTAGTGCTCTGCTGCACTTGTCCCCGTGTTCGTAAAAAACCCTACGAGATGCTAGCAGTCCAGTCCTCGCCTGGAAAAGAGAATGTTGTCTAATCTGTTCCCATATTTGGGCTAGTTCTGCCTCAGTGATCGTGTCAAGATGACTATTATGACGCTTTTCACATTCATGCAATTTAGCCAATAGGTCCGAAAGTATCTTTGCTCTTGCCTTCTTGAGCCTGTGGCCATGCTTAATAGGCACCCCTCTAATGTAACATTTGTGTGTGGCCATTAAGGCTAGAGGACTGGAGAACAAGTCCCTATTTGTCTCAAAAAAGAGGCCCAGCTCCCTCAAGATATCTGCTTTGACCTCAGGATCCTGCAAAAGCGACTCATTCAGTCGCCAAACAGAGGGCCCAGAAGTCGGGTGTTGTATTGTTATTTCTAGTGTGATTGGAGCGTGGTCCGATAATGCGATGTGGCCTATGTCTTCCCTAGAGACTCTTTGGATCGTAGCGTGGGACACCAGGAAAAGGTCTATTCTGGAATATGATCTGTGCACGGGCGAAAAAAAAGAGTAGTCCCTCTCTAGCGGATGCAGGATACACCATATGTCCACAAGCTGATGGTTGTGCAACAGATCTTTCAAACGTGTTCTGGACCTCTGCAAAAGGGCAGAGGCCCCCGTTGTGGAATCCTTGCTTGGGTCCACTGTGAAATTTAAGTCCCCTCCAATCACTAGTGTCCCTTCGGCAAAGGTAGCCAATGAGGATAAACACCCTTCCAGCGCCGGTATCTGATCCACATTAGGGAGATAAATGTTTGCCAGGGTGAACATCTGTGATTGGATTTTCCCTTTTAGAAAGAGGTATCTACCCTCTTGATCAGAACGGAGGTCCAAAAATTGCCAAGGTAAGGTTTTGGTCAGTAGGATGCTTGTACCCTTGGATTTAGAAGAGGGTGAAGCACTATGATAAGCCATTGGGAAATGTTTACTGTGCAGTTTAGGTATTTTACCCGCCGGGAAGTGGGTCTCCTGTAAGAATACCACCTGCGGTCGTTGTCTCCATATACCAGCAAGACAGCTGGACATCTTTTCCGGAATGTTCAGTCCCTTCACATTCCAGGACAGGACCCTCACCGTCATTGTGGATAAAGAGGCCACCTTCACCGACCCTCGCTAAAGAAATATGAAATAAATGAGGTGATAGACAAGATGGGGAGAAGAAATGAAAGAAAACCAAATAGGAGAAAAGAAAACACGCAAAGAAAGAAGGGTGATACGGTTAATAAAGTAAATAGAAAAATAAAAGTGTGCAAGAAAGGGGGATTCAAACTAAGTCTCCCGTTGGAGAACTACTGCCAGAGTGGGCAGCTAGGGCCTAGCAGGGGAGGAGGTAAGGCACTTCAGAGATTGGGCCCCCAGACCACGGAGATCCCCCCGCAGCTCAGCAAAGAACATCCCCGGAAGGGGAAGTACTATAATATACTCTTCACTTATATGTATATAACAAGTAACAATGGGAGCAAAATATAACCAGCCAACATTATGAGGGAAGATAAAAAATGACAAACAAAAAAAATAATTGAAAAAGGATACTCCCCAATGAATCAACGACGATTCCATGAAGGACCACCCAAAGGCGGTGAGGCAGTAGAAAATGGAGGCTTTGACGTCGCTCTGAGTTGAGACCCATGTGGTACCTATGGGAGACTCACATTTTGTTGGTTCAACTCCGGGCGAAGCCAATCCACCCCCGTCAAAATGTGTCACCATCAATAAAAAAAAAATAAAAAAACTTTTTTTCTCCCCCCCCTTTTCCTTCCCTTCCCCTCCCCCCTCCCCTCCCTTCACTGGGATCAAAGCCATAACCATATCCCTCCCAACAAATCACACATTAGAATATCTTTCTGCCCTGCCGTGGGGGGGTCACCAGGTAGCCCCACCCTGGAAGGTTTAGCAAATGGGTCCTGAAGGTCGTAATATGTAAGTTGTGACAACTTGGACCCGAGAGAGCCCCCCGGCCGCCCCTCATTTCCTTAAAAGATGTACCGGAGCCCCTCCATGTGGGGCTCCAAATCCCTAACAAGGTGCACCCCGATCCTCCCAGACAATATAAATAGAGTTGTTCGAACTTCTGGAAGTTCGGGTTCGGCAGCTTCGGCCGAACTTACGGACAAAGTCCGGGTTCGGGTCCGGACTTGACCCGAACTTTGACCCGGACCCCGAACCCCATTGAAATCAATGGGGACCCAAACTGTTAGGCACAAAAATGGCTGTAACAAAGTCCTGGCAAGTCCTAGAGGTCTGCAAAAGGAAGGAAAATGGAGGTAAGAGTTGGACAAGTGCCCTACAAAGAAATGGGGATAGGGAATAACTTAAAATAATTTTTAAGCTAAAATCACATAAAAAAATAAAAAATGGAGGTGGGTGTGGAGTTGGAGGTTGAGGTTGAGGAGGCGGTGAAAGTGGCGGTGGAGGAGGAGGAGGTAGCCAAATCTGTTTTTTTTTTATTTTTGTGCAAGAAATGATGATTTAAAATCATCTCCAAGTTCTATAGACAAAGTGTATTCTATCCTCATAGAGCCATATTATTGTTAGAAAATCATCTCCAAGTTCTATAAGCAAAGTGTATTGTAGCCACATAGAGCCATATTATTGTTAGAAAAGCATCTCCAAGTTCCAAGTCTCCAAAGTGCATTGTAGCTGCATAGAGCCATATTATTGTTATAAAATCATTTCCAAGTTCTATAGGCAAAGTGTATTCTAGCTGCATAGAGCCATATTATTGTTAGAAAATCATCTACAAGTTGTATTGGAGATGATTTTCTAACAATAATATGGCTCAATGCGGATACAATACACTTTGCCTATAGAACTTGGAGATGATTTTCTAAAAATAATATGGCTCTATGCGGCTACAAAACACTTTGCCTATAGAACTTGGAGATGATTTTCTAACAATAATATGGCTCTATGCGGCTACAATACACTTTGCCTATAGAACTTGTGGATGATTTTATAACAATAATATGGCTTCTATGCGGCTAGAATACACTTTGCCTATAGAACTTGGAGATGATTTTAGAACAATAATCTTTCCCTTAAAGCAGTGGTTCTCAACTCCGGTCCTCGGGACCCACCAACAGGCCAGATTTTAAGTATTACCTTGGGGAGATGCAGACTAGAATACTGCTATAAATGAGCAGCAAATGATATCACCTGTGATGTATTTCAGTTATCCTGCAAACCTGGCCTGTTGGGGGGTCCCGAGGACCGGAGTTGAGAACCACTGCCTTAAAGCAACAGCTGGAACCTATCCCTGTACAACTTGGAGATGATTTTAGAACAATAATCTTTCCCTTAAAGCAACAGACTCTACCTAGACCAGTCAGATCGTTCTGTGCAGCAGGATGAGGTCTGCAATCTGTCCCTCAAAGCAGCAGTACTAGTATCTCTACCTAGTCCACAATCAGATCATTCACTAATGCACAGGATGAGATGTTCTATAATATCTGCAAGCTGTCCCTCACAGAGCCAGCAGCATCCTCTCCCTAAACTATCCTGAGAGCATATGACATGCAGCACAGTGACTCCAGCTCCATATAGAGGCTGGGTCACATGGTGCACTGGCCAATCACAGCCATGCCATTAGTAGGCATAGCTGTGATGGCTTCTAGGGAAAACCAGTGAAACACTTGTTGATTGGCTGCCCTTGGCAGCTATTCAACACGTGTAATAAAATACCAGAACCCCGGACCCGAACCCGGACTTTTTTTGAAAAGTCTGGGTTCGGGTCTGGGTCCCAGACACCCCAAAGTTCGGTACGGACCCGAACTTTACAGTCTGGGTTTGCTCAACTCTAAATATAAATCCAAAACAGTTCATAGGAGAGTGGGTACTGGTACTTGATCAGGAGCGGGCCATAGGCTAATACGGTTCTCAACAGATACAGCAACACCTGAACCCAAGCAGGCCCGGTGTAATGTCAAACGCTCCTGGCACATCAATCACGTCCGGTGAGCAACTACTTGAACCAGCAGGGAAGGCTTTTGAGCTGACTTGTGGGGTGGGAAGGCACACAAATAAAAAAAAATAAAAAAAGGGGGGGTTGGGGCGAGCATAGAAGCCGTCCTGTAGGAAAAAATTGCATCACGTAATCAGGCTTCGTTGTCTTGAGGCGCTGGTTGCCGTCTGCGCTGTTGCCGGCGATTCCTTTGGGATCGTTGGGGCCTGCTAGATGGCACCGTGTCAGCATTGCCCGTTGGTAGGAGGAATGCTAGTCAATTGGGAACCGGTACCAGATGCATCTCCAGAGAACTGAAAAAAGTTGGCAAATTTGATGGATGTTTTAGGGTGAATGAGCGGTTCCCCTTCCTAGCAATCAAATGAAAGGGGTGGCCCCATTTGTAGGTGATCACTAATTCATTAAACTTTTCTAACAGAGGTTTCATACACCTACGCATCTGCAATGTTCTCCTGGATATGTCCGGTAAAAGTACCTGGGCTCCATCAAAGTCTGTGGGACCCTTCCGCCAAGCATTTTGCAGAATTTTTCCTTTAAAGAATAATTATGGGGACAGCAAAGGACGTCTCTAGGTCTGTCACCGCTGTGTTCCTGGGACCCTGTCAATGTCAATGTTAGTCTCTGCGGAGCATTCCAGGTACTGATTAAATATAGCAGTCACTGTTGTTTTAAGACCTGCTTGCTGTGTGGCTTCGGGGAGACCGTGGATTCTGATGTTGCGCCTGCGGTTCCGATTTTCCAGGTCATCAAGTAGCAGGTGTAGTTGGGCTACTTGGTCTGACACTTCATCCTGCGCTACTTGTAAGCTGGAGACAGTGTTATGCAGGGAGGTAGAATCCTCTTGTAGCCATGTGACCCTGGTGGACATGTCTGCTACCTCCTGTTTAACCCCTGCCAGTTCCCCCCTGAGTGCTGCTTCCATGCGGGAGGCCAGCAAGTTAAAATCCTCTCTAGTGGGAAGTTGTTCCAGGAAAGTACACACTGACTGATCTATTAGCTGGGCAGAGCATGGCTGCTGTGATAACCGTGTGCTGTGCTCAGTACTCACTGTGGTGGATGCCAGTGTTGGAGTGACCAGGGGGGCCCCCTCCGTTGCATTCAGACGTCTATAGGGCTGTGAGCACCAAGGGTCCTGTCGGGAGGGGTCGCTGGGAGGGGAGAACGGCGTCAAGTCATTGCAACCGCTCTCCCGCGCTCATTTCCCATCGGTGGCTGGCTGATTATTCTCCCGCCGGCACCATTTTGGTCGGGTCTAGTGTTGGAGCGGCCGGCTGCAGCGGGATCAGGAAACGATCCATGTCTGGACGGCGTATGTTGTGGCGGGATTACTTCCCAAGCTCCCTTAGTCCTTGTAGGCAAAGAAAATGTGAGTTAAAACTGTGCTGAGACACTGTAAGAGGGCCACGGGCAGGGAGCTCCAGGAAGACGCATCTTCACTGCTGAGACCACGTCCCCCGATTATTGTTCTAAAATCATCTCCTAGTGCTATAGGGAGAGGTTCCTGCTGGTGCTGTGAGGGACAGATTATTGTTCTAAAATGATCTGCTAGTGCTATAGGGAGAGGTTCCTGCTGGTGCTGTGAGGGACAGATTATTGTTCTAAAATCATCTCCTAGTGCTATAGGGAGAGGTTCCTGCTGGTGCTGTGAGGG
>BLSH010026161.1:0-11364 GCA_018402905.1 Glandirana rugosa
CCGAACGATTTTTGAAATGTCCGGGTCCGGGTCCGTGCCACGGACACCCGAAAGTTCGGTACGGACCCGAACGTTACAGTCCGGGTTCGCTCAACACTAGTAATAACCTTTCCCCTGGCTTCTGCCCTTGGCCCCTAGGTGAGGGTGACATCATCACCCTTTGTGACGGGTTTCATCCTGGACAAAGTCCTAAGGACGAAAAGCATCGGAGCGTGGCTGAATGGAAACTGGTTGTGATGTCAGCGGCTTCACTAGAAGTATCGGAGGGTGGTGAGAGACCAATGTTTTAGAGAGAAGTCCTCTGGTGTTGGCATGCACATTATAACCCCTTGGTCATTACAGGCTTTGGATGGGTTATATTAATGCACTTACATTTATCTGTTTTTGTGACTAGTTTTCTGATTTTAACCACTTCAGCCCCGGAAGGATTTCCCAGGTTAGGACAAGAGCACTTTTTGCGATTCGGCACTGCGTTGCTTTAACTGACAATTGCGCGGTCATGCAACGTTGTACCCAAACAAAATTTGCGTCTTTTTTTCCCCAAAAATAGAGCTTTCTTTTGGTGGTATTTGATCACCTCTGCGTCATATTTGATCGCCGCTATAAACAAAAAAAGTGCGACAATTTTGCAAAAAAAAAAAACAGTTTTTCTTACTTTTTGCTAAAATACAAATAAAAAAAAAAAATTAAAAAAAATGTTTTAATCGGTTTTGGCCGATTTAAATTCTTCCTCATATTTTTGGTAACAAAATTGCAATCGGGGGTTTGTTGATTGGTTTGCGCAAAAGTTGCCGCGTTTAAGGATGATGAGAATTCATTTCTGGGGTTTTTATTTTTTTATTTTTTTTTACTAGTAATGGCGGCAATCTGTGATTTTTAGCGGTACTGCGATATTGGGGCGGACATGTCGGACATTTTTGACACTTGTTTGGGACCATTGGCATTTATACAGAGATCAGAAATGTAAATGTCCACTGATAACTGTATAAATGTCATTGGCAGTGAAGGGGTTAATCTGCAGGGGGCGATCTAGGGGTTAACTGTGTTTCCTGCATGTGTTCTAACTGTGGGGTGGCTGGGCTACCATGGGCATAAGACATCTAACTGATCCCAGTGACAGGGATCAGTAGATCTCCTATGCCCGCACTGACAGAGCCGTTCTTTTGCTGTGGCCGCTCATCGCGGCTCGCCGGTGGACGTCGGGTTCGCCCGAGCCGCGGGCACACTCCTCCAGAGTACGGTGGCGCGCCCACGCCCCCTAGCGGCCACTCCGCAAATCGCCGTCTATTTATGGCGATTCGCGTAACACATCCACACTGCCGCAGTAAATATACTGCGTGCGATGTAGAAGTGGTTAATAAATGGAGATTGTTTTATGGTTTTGCACTATTGGATTGGATGAATTAGGAGCTGCAGGATTGAGAGTGGCATTGCTTTAAGCTACCTTTATTAAAGCATTACATGATGATCTTTTTTTAAGAAGGCATGGATATCTGGCCTAGTCTTAGCCTTCTGGGGAGTGGTGTGAGCACTGAAACACTTTTTTGGAGCACGTGTGAAGATTTATCTGTTTTTCATTGGAATTGTGATGAACTCTATGAAATTGATACACTTTTAGCTATATAAGCACTGGGTGCTAAATGCTTGCTGGACTTTATTGAATTCATTTATAATTTCTCTATGCTCACAGCGCTACATTTGACTTTTTTGTCGTTGATTATTAATGCATTTAATTATTTTTTTTCCTCTTTAGGTTTTTTATTATTTTATTTTTTTTTTTTTTTGCAGCATCATTGCATGAGAAAGGCAGGGGGGTTGTTTTATAAGTTTTACTTAAAACCTGTACACTTCTGTTCTGTGAGATTGTTCATGAATGACCCAATGCAAATACTTTGTCATGTTGCTCTTGCAGGCAAAGCCTCAACATATCCAAGCAGTATCAAAGCTTGCCACCAAGCCCCACACCACACATTTTCACTGGCTAATCATTATGAGGGGCAGCCTTACTGGCTAGTAGGAATGCAGTAGGAGGCAGGATGGGGTGGGTAAACATAAGCACAGTACCCATGCATCATACCTATATCAGTTTGCCCTCTTCTCTTCAGCAACAGAGTCTCTTTAATCGTTCAGCAGTCAGGTCATGCTCACATATCTATCTGCCATCTGCTTAAGGCCAACTTTACAAACGCTTTGCAGATTCTACTGTAGATTGAAAATGTATTAAATGGCTGTCAAATTATTCTAGAGAACCTGTATTTAATTCACAGGTGTCTAGACTCCATTTAAATACTAATGTGCTGGTTGTCATGGACAGCTTGTATCTGATAGATTAATCTGTGCATGCCAATTAAATAGCATTGACTGAAATGTATCTGATTAGTTGATGTGGTATTGACTGAAATGTGTCTAGTAAAGTGGAGAAATGTGTGCATGCTTTCAACTCTTTCAGCTTTTTGAATCTCAGGTGCAGAAGCTGAACGTATAAATCCATGAGTAATTATATATTGCTCCATACAAATCCCATTGTAAGTACATAGGAAAATTATGGGCACAATTTACTAAAAGCCCTCTGCTATAAATTAAACTTGCCCATTCTTTCTTCACATATCAAAAGATGCTTTCAATGAGCTATCATGGAATATATCTTGAGTAAATGCGTCTTCTGACACTGTTTCCTTACCAAGATTTCAGAACCAGAAGACCTATGTTCCCCATCTTTCTGGTACTTGTCAAGGCTGCTCCTCCTCCCAGCCCTACCTTTTGTCTTGATCATAGAACTATAGCCTCGTAATAGCTCAAAATCAAAACATCCAAGGCATAGTCATTGCTGGTTACCATCACTGGTACTGCATTTTGGCAGATGATTTAATCATGTCCCTGATCAACCCCAATACCTCTCTCTCTAATCTCCAAACAATTACAAAACTCTTCCTTTCTTTTTGATATTCATTTAAGTAGAGCAACATGTAAAATTTTATATATATTTCTACCTCTCATCCTGGCCCAAACACTCCAATGTTCCTATGAATTTCAGTGGATGTCCAAACACCTCCCATCTCTTGGGATTAATCTCACTAACTCCTATAACACCATTTATAAAGCCAACTACCCTCCCTTTATTTGCCATTTGCCAAAACTTCTTTCAGAGTGGGCGACTTACCGTATCTCCTGTCTTGGTCATGTGGCTGCATATAAAATTACCTTCCTATTATTATAACTTTTCAGAGATCTCCCAATTCCCTCATATCATGTGCATACTTCAAAACAAAACCCTGAATTATCATTTAGAGGTCAGAAAGACCCAGGGCTGCTCACCAGATCCTCTATAACCCCAAACTGAGAGGTGGCTTTAGTGTTCGACACTTAGTAGCTGTTATTCTGCCTTTCATATAGTGTAACTTTCCCTCCTTTATGCCACATTCAGTGTTCCATTCTAGGTATGCTTGGAGGCCTATTCCACAACCCCCCAATCAATGTTCCAAACACACTTTTTCTTCCACCTCATCCCAGGAAACATTGCCTCAACCTCATCACAAAGCAGTCTCTAAAGACCTGGGATGATAACAAATACTCCTGCAAATTATTGTCACTGCATCTGCCACTTTCCATTTTATGAGGCAAAACTTCTACCCAAGCTTTGACTTTCCACAATCTTTCTACTGGTGGTATTTGGCTAAACTTCTTAGAGTCTATAACCTACTATGTAAAATGATGTTACCTCTCTTTCCCAAAACACTGACTCCCAGGTCAAACACCTTTTATGATGATCTGCAAAAATGATCCCGGTTCTTTAACTATTACATCTGCTTTCCCAACCCCTCCAACACCCAAGAACAGGAAGATAAATTTGCCCAGCCTTGACACCAGAAGATTGGAATGGTGTATGGCTAGCCGCTGCCAAGTTCTCAAGTAATATCTCTACAATTAAAAAACAATTATAAACAAATGATTCACTGACATCTTGTACAAATTTGAAGAGCCTAAACACTACTGGGCTATGCCTCTCACTGCTTCACAGGCTGCCCAGAAAATTGCATCTATTCTCATGTCTGGTGGGTTTATCCGGGCAAGAATTGAGGATGATCTGAGGTCTGAAGGTACAGGAATTGGGGCTTATCTGAGGTCTAAAGGTGCAGGAATTGGGGCTGATCTGAGGCCTGAAGGTGCAGGAATTGGGGATGATCTGAGGTCTAAAGGTGCAAGAATTGGGGATGATCTGAGGTCTGAAAGTACAGGAATTGGGGCTCATCTGAGGTGTGAAAGTGCAGGAATAGGGGCTGATCTGAGGTCTGAAGGTGCAGGAATTGGGGCTGATCTGAAGTCTGAAGCTGCAGGAATGGCAGCTCTTCTGAGGTCTGAAGCTGCAGGAATAGCGGCTGACCTAAGGTCCTAAGGTGCATAAGTTGTTATATGATTATGGCACGTTATTTTTCACTGACAATTTAATAAGTTAATGTTTGCATATGTGAAATGCTATATTAAAGGTATGGCCTGACATAATATGTAGCCTGCTACTCCCCTGTAGCCTTAGTATATTAATACTAGAACATAGGTTTATATTATCTAATAAGAACTTTCATCTTGTAGCCATGCCCCCGTAGGAGTTGCTGGAAGTAGTGGTTCCAACTGTCACACTGCCCTCAATCACCTTTTTCCACACATCCGGAGTCACAAGAACAAGCCGGTACTTTGTTTTGTTGTTTTATTAGGGGATTTAACTTGGATGTGGAGAGGGGTAATTATGGGATGCCCATAGGATTAACAGTTCTTTCACAGGACCTTCTATATACACTCTTGTATATACACTTTTCCTCTTCCTCCAGCACAATCTTGCTTCTCAGTTACTTCCTCCTGCTCTCCCCTGCACAAACTTCTTCGGCCTAGCTAGCACATGGTGAATCCTGCTCTCGATTAGCACAGCCTCTGAACCGCCATTTGCAGGCAGGGACTGTGGGCTCCTATAGTGTAGAAAAAGTTAGTTGAAAGTGCTAGCTAACCTTGATGGATTACTGCTCCCAGCCCATCCTCTTCCAGGCCCTGCCAGCCCTCCTGGCTGCAACGGCCCTCTCCACTTCCACCGTGATACCACAGTCCCAACTGGCTCTTGCACCCTTCTTAGACTGTCTCTCACCCCAATCTGCTCCGGTGTGCCTCTTCCAGCTTCCCAGTGTGTGTATCACTCACCGACACAGTTCCTTTCCTGGAGACCTTCCTGGAAGTTCTCTCTCCCTCTGTTCTTCTCTTGCTGCCTTGTGCCACTGTTCCAGGATCTCCTCCTGGATGCACCTGAGCCCCAGGCCGAAGTCACCCCCCCCCCCCGACTGGGGGCTCCCTCTAGGCCCTGGCAGCCTCTGTACTACTCTATTTCCATCTCTTCCACCCCAACTGGGCTGACCCCAGGTATTTGAGGAAGCCTGCCCCCTGCCAATCCAGAGTTGGGGATTGGTCAGAGTTCCCCAAGATACCCCAAGATACCCTCTGGAAGCCTCACCTCCTTTTCCTCACTCTTTCTTCCAGAACCTTCTGAAGCAGAAAGGAGGGGTAACCAAGGGGTGTTACTCCCTGCAATCACCAGTCACTCCCTAGGCCACTCCTATGCCCAGGATCAAAACAATCAGGCCTGCTTTTTAGTCAGTTCTGACTAAATTTACCTTACCTACACAAAAATCTACCACTCAGCACCTACCTAACAGTAGAGGGCGCTACAATCTAATAACCAAAAAACAAATGTCACAGTTGTAACCAAATGCAAGTTGTAAGTATCTTACTTAAACTGAAAATACAGGTCATAATCAAACTGGAAACAAATACCCACCTAGCTTTTCCACTACAGGCATGCTGATGGAAAGCACATGTCATGCAGGAGCAGCGCAGACCTTAGAAAATACCACTATATTGTTGATATAGAGCCGCTTTCCTGCTCATTTGTGCCATGCTGAATGACCACACAGAAGTAAACTGTAAAGTCCAAATTTTGGCCAAAATTAGCATTTTGTTTTGGAAAGAGCTGAACATTGGAACCTTTTCCAAGCTTTTATTGTTATGTGTTTCTGCTCTCTTCTTACCTCCTCTCTGGAAAGGAAGTGATGGGAAACCTTTCTAGTAGAAAAACAAAAAAAGACACACTTTTAGTAGAGTGAGGAAGGAAAGGCTAAAAGTTTTGAGAATATTTTTATTGTTGTCCATACCTGCCTGCCTGGCGACTGCCAAAAACCCCATTTCTTGTACAGGCTTCATAGAGAACGGAATTGTTGGGGAAAAAAAACTTTAACTCTTCCCCATTATAAACAAAACTGGGTAAGGCTTTAAATCCATATACATACACCTGACAGTGTAAGGCTTCTTTTATACTTTCGGCCAGGGGGCAGTAAAAACAGGCCGTGATTAATATTTTTACCACCTCTGACCACCCAGCTACAAGCAGACATGCTGCAGCTTTGATATTTCCACATTGCCATGTTTATGATGTTTTGCACTACATGCCAAGGTGATTTTTCTTTGTGCTCTAAACACATGAAAAGCAGAACCCTAATATATTGCATTGTAGAAGACCTGTTGTTTACTATTTATGGAATGATCCTCCATCCATTATCATCTTTTTTGTAATTTCCTGAACACCATTTTTTTTATAACGCCATTACTCACCATTTTACTGGTGTCGGTGTCAGTTGAATTATTCATATATGCATGAAATAACATGCACATCTAGCTTTAAAAGCAAATATATATGTATTTACGCCATTAAATATATGATGTAGCCCTTCCCTTTTGTAAATCTGTATAATACAGAAAGTACTTACACATAATGCAAGAAAGGAATATTAGAGTCTTGGATAAAAATCTTGGTTGATAAAATATGTCATGAAGAGCAAATAAACATTAACTTACAATTTACCTGCCTATCTCAGTGGTAGGGAGCTTAAATAGACCCTGCTAAAAAATGGGGTATCCATATCAGAAACTGGCACACTACTGGCAGAACAATTGCTCGTCCTTCCTGCCCACACAGCAGAGAACAAAGAGTGGATTCTTCCAGTAACACTGGCAGCATAAATTGTAACATTTCAGAAAAATTCCCTGGGACACTTTGTTTGCGGTGTGTGATCAGTAAGCCACTATAGGTGGGTATGTCCTTAAATTAAGGGCAGGGCATTAATTTAACCCCTTCCCGATGATGGTACGCATATATGCGGGGGTGGGCTTTAACGCAGAGAGACCACATATATGCAGTCCTATGTAAACACTTTTCTGTGCTGAGAGAGTGTTGGGTTAAAATAGCCATGATTCTACAAGATTAACCTATTGTGCAATTTAATTTAAGACATACTGTATATAAAAGTTATCATAATAAGGACAAAAACACAGTCAAGAAGGTATTTATTAGTAAAATTAGTTACATTCACTGGCCACTTTATTAGGTATACCTGTTTAGTTGCTTGGTAACCCAAATTGCTAATCAGCCAATCACATGGCAGCAACTCAATGCATTTAGGCATCTAGATGTAGTGAAGATGACTTACTAAAGTTCAAAACTGAGAATCGGAATGGGGAAGAAAGGGGATTTAAGTGACTTTGAACATGGCATGATTGTTGGGGTCAGACGGGCCTAGGCCCACCTGGCACACCCCCTGCGCATGCCTATGCAGTTTATACAATGTTGACAGCAGTACATTTCTTATTGAAGGAAATTGGTTCTTTGGCCCAGCTTGGCTCAAACTAAATATTTCAAGTAAAATAGAACCTGGAGTTAGACTTTACGATATCTTAAAGAAAACCTAAACTCTGCAGGGAAAAGAAAAAGGTTTGCTTCCATGCCCCTTAGCCAGCAACACATGCTCCCTTTGCTTTCCTACACCCCCAAGCACCCCCACCACTGCATTTAACTCCTAGGACCAAAGAAAGTACCTTGTACATACCAGAATACAAGCGCATGGGGGACACTTTGCTGGGCCAAGCACAAACATTCTCACATGTGAGTTTCCATAGGAGTGCACACGGAGTGTGCTGGTGGTGACTGGGCATACCCTAATCACCCCCTGCGCATTGTTCTGCCCAGACCTGCCAATTCAACATCCGCTCTGCAGCTATTTAAAAAAAAAAAAATTCCAGCTCCCATTGTTCAGCTAAGGACCTGTGGGCAGAAAAAAGGACTATTTAACCACTAGGTGCAGGCGGAGTGATCTACCGCACTGCTGCTCCCGATAATTAAATGAAAGTCCTGGCCTCTTTTATATCAACCTGCCGATGTAGGCCGTTGCTTTAACTTGATTGTTGGGAGCCATAGTGTGGTAGATCACTCTGCCTGCACCTGAAAGTGGGTAAATAGTCCCCTTTATGCCTTGCACCATGTTGCCCAGCTCGGCTCCCAAGAAGAAGGCACACCCGGGCTCTCAGCTCAGGAGGATCCTGCAGATGAAGCACTGCCCCCAGTTCCTGGGCCCCAGGTAGGAGAAGTCGGCCGGACTGGGTGCAGGGCAAGACAGCGCTGATGGCTTCCCTCCTCTCCTCTCCTGTCGGCAGCTACAGGGAAAAGGAGGGGGGAGTCATTTCAGGAAGGAGAGTGGGGAAGGGGCCAGTAAATATGTAATTTATCAGCCCCTTCCTTTTCTGAATGAACACAGTTAGTGATTGGTACCGATCACTAACTGTGTTCATTCGTAACTGAAGCAACTGAAACTGTGTTTATTATGCTTCAGTTTGTGAATGAATGGTAAGCTCCTCAGCACAGAGCACTTTCTATTCATTCACTGTTCAGTGCAGTTGAGGCTGCAGAGAAAGGGATTGGGGAATCTCTGCCCTCTGTCCCTTTCTCTGTCTCAAAAGTGAGACATCAGGGATCTGTTTAGACCCCTGATATTTTACCAAAGCCCCCCAAAAAGGGCTGTTAAAAATGTAAAAAAAATAAAAATAAAATAGTAAAAAATAATAAAACATTTAATAATAAATATCTACTATGTCCACTGACCTACTGACACCAATCTCTGCCCTGTTGACACCACCCACTGCTCTACTGACACCATCCTCTGCCCTGACAAAATCCACTGCCTTACTGACACCATTCACTGCCCTAGTGACACCATCCTCTGCCCTAATATTAAGATCCACTGCCCTACTGACACCATCTTCTGCCCTATTGACACTGTCCACTGCTCTACTGATGCCAATCTCTGCCCTGCTGACAACATCCATTGCTCTGCTGACACCATCCTCTGCCCTAATGACAAAACTCACTGCCCTACTAACACCGTTTACTGCCCTACTGGCACCAATCTCTGCTCTACTGACATTATTCACTAGCCTACTGACACAATCCACTGGTCTACTGACACCGTCCCACTACTCTACTGACACTGTCCACTACTCTACTGACACTGTCCACTACTCTACTGACACTGTCCACTACTCTACTGACACTGTCCACTACTCTACTGACACTGTCCACTACCCTACTGACACTGTCCACTTCCCTTCTGACTCTATCCACTGCCCTTCTGACACCGTCCACTACCCTTCTTACACTGTCCACTGCCCTACTGACACCATCCACTACCCTTACACCGTCCACTGCTCTACTGACACAAATTTTGATTCAGAAGTATCCGAATTAACGAAAATCTGTTTACCGAATTTTTCCAAATATTCGTAAATTCGAATAGTTGAATATTCGTAAATTCCGAAATTCGGACATTTGAAAACCCGAAAACACGAAATAATAAAACTATAATAACTTAACTAAATTAAGCTATTATTTGGCTGTTAGTGAACGTAACAAATACAAATTTATCCGAAGTTACAAATTATACGAAATAACGAATGCCGCATCTAAACTAATGAAACGTAACAAATTTATAATAATAATAATAAATAAGAATAAAAATAAAAACTTTTTATTATTATTATTTATTATTAATTTGTTCCATTCCATTTGTTTAGATGCGGCATTCGTTATTTCAAATAATTCGTAACTTTGGATAAACACATATTCGTTACGTTCACTAACAGCCAAATTTGAAGGGAAATTCCAATCCATATAATTTAATAGTTAGTTATTATTAGTTAGTTAGTTATTATTTCGACTTTTCGGATGTTCAAATTTCCGAATTTCCAAATGTACGAATTTACAAATTTTTGAATTAACGAATCGCGGTCATAATGAATGACCCGAAAAGCAAAAAAACAAGCGAATGAAACGAAAACGAATACATTTTTCAGCAGTGCACCAGTCTTGTAGGTACAATGTAGACATCTAAATTAACATTAATTTCCCCATGCAGCTGAGGCTGCAGAGGAAGGCATGTGTGTTTGAGCTTTGGGGTGCACACCCTAATGCAATAGGCTGCACACACCTATGGTCCCATCTGTTAAGACCGCGTGGTGTTCTGGTGTTCAAAGTAAAGATCTACCACACTTACAAAGCAGAACTAAATCCACCAAATTAACTGTTTCCCAAATGATTTAAAACATGCTGTGAATGATAACAGTTGGCTGATGTCATAGCTGATCATTTCTGAAACACTATTGCAACTGTTGATCAAACAGAGGCTAAAGGCCCGTACATACAGTCCGATTGTTGGCCAACAATGGTCATCCAACAGCCTGTTGGCCGATAATCCGATCGTAAGCACTATTCTACAGCCGATTTCCAATTGCCGTCCAACAGAAGTTGGACAAAGAGACTAGAAAACTTGTGTTGGCCAACAAGGCGTTGACCAATTGTTGGCTCATGTGTACAGACGTTGGCCAACAAAAAGTTGGAAGTTGATGCTCGGAATCCAGGAAGTGTTCGGTCATGTAACCTGTGTTCCCAATTCACATTCACCTGAACTTCCTCGTTATACGCTCGTAACATGTCACTACGTTCGGCTTTGTTTGCCGATTACTTGACTCATGTCAGTACGCTAGACCAAACCGCCGTTGCCCAATTTGGACAAAAGTTGGACGTTCGGTTGGCCAACAAGCTGCGTGTGTGTATGAGGCTTTAGATGGAAGCTCCATTGGCTGTAAAGTGTAGCAGGGTTTAGTTCCAGTATCAAAAGATAAGCAATCTAAATAATACAATTATATAACAGCAAGTACTAACCACCAATTTGCATGCTATATTAGCAGTTTATTTTACATAATTGCATGACATGGAGCAAAGGCTTCTAGAAGGGATTCACCTTTCTGGAGTGCACGGCTAGGGCAGCATGATGTCTTAATAAAGCCCCATCGTTAGGAATAAAGTATTCAGTTACTCAAGCAACTATGAAGGTTAACTGCTAACTAGAGTTGAGCGAACACCTGGAAGTTCGGGTTCTGCTGGTCCGTCCGAACTTCGGGACAAAGTCCGGGTCCGGGTCCGGACGGAACCCGAACGATCGCACG
>BLSH010026213.1:0-14336 GCA_018402905.1 Glandirana rugosa
ACAGTGTACCATGACTGAGTAATTGTCATTTAAAGTGTGAGAGTGCTGAAAGCTGAAAATTGGTCTGGTAAGGAAGGGGGTGTAAGTGTCCTGTATGGAAGTGGTTAATTGTCGTTGATAAATTTCCCCAAAAATCAGTATCGCTCAATTCTGCAAATGATTCTTATTTACTATCGCTGCTTTCTAGCTGATCAAAAACCACTTTTGACATGAAGGAACGCTTTTGGATGCCATGTTCTCAAGTTTCCAGGCAGAAAGAATGACATATATAATATAAAGGTGTATGCAGGGCACTGGACACAGCACTAGGGACAAAAGGGATGTGAAATGATTTGATACAGTAATGTAATCTTACAGATTACAGTGTACTGTATGTTTACTGTGTGTTACACTTTTTGAATTCCCTGCCAGGCTCCTCCCCCGTGCGACGCAACGCTCGCAGGGAGCGGAGCCTGGCATCACACAGGCATAAGACACATCCAGCAGACACAGCGGGGGGACATCGCTGGATCCTGGGGACAAGGTAAGTAACCCAGCCTTGGATTTAGCGATGCAATCCCGAATGTGGCTCTGAGTTTCTGTTATTTGCAGTGAAAACATACCCCGAGCCACACTTGAGAATACCGTTAAGGATGTTAAAATGTGAGCTGTAAATTAAAGAGATAAGTCCACAAAGGGCATGCACCCATAGTAATTCAGCACCTTTTACAGAGTGGCTGAATTCCTGGAGTTCAGCTTTAATATGTTTCTCATGGAAGCAAACTAAATTACTTACTAAGTATGTACTAAGTATTTATTAGCATCTAAATTAGCAAAGATATATCTGAATACCTCTTTAAAATGTTTCAGACAATTTAGCTAATGAGTCATTATTAAATGCTTCTGGAAAAGGATATATGGTGTTATTTACTCTGTTACCAACCTTACTACTTCTAAAAATATATGTATAGCCCTTCACAATGCACTAACAACAGGAGTATCAAAATATTCTTAAACTGATATTCTATATTTTCTTAGCAGGAAAAAATAACTATTTGCTATTTGTAAACTAAAAGCAAACTTTAATAGATTATAATTCCCTAAAAAATGGTGAGTATTTTACGTAACAGATTACCAAAGTTTGAGAAAATTTGAGACCCCTAAAACTGATATCCCCCTCAATTAATATTTTCATTTTGGTTTTCCCACTTCTTAGACCCTTTCTCTACCCTTTTTTTCCTTAACCACTTCCCGCCCAGCCTATTGACAAATGAAGGCCGGGCGGGGGGTTCATTACCCTGACCGGATGTCTGTTGACGTCCTCAGGATAAGCCGCTAGTGCGTGCCTGCGGGAGCGCGCATCTCGGCGATCCTGCAAGGCTCGTGTCCGCCAGACACGGGCCGTCATCGATCACGGTAAACAGCCAGTTAAATTGGGTGTTTACTGTATGATCACAAGCACTTCCGGTAAGCGGCAGCGCGCCGTAAGTGAGTCCAGTGCACTACCCCAGAGGCGCGCCCACGTGATCGGGGGAGCGGGTGTCCCTCGGACACAGCGCTCCCCCGATCTGTAAACAGCCAATAAAATTGACTGTTTACCATGTGACCAGCTGTGTCCAATCACAGACGGTCACAAATGTAAACAAAAAATAGTAACTATGTGATCCCTGCTTTTTCTCCTCACACACCGATCTGTGAGGAGAGAGCAGAGCAGGGATCAGTGAGTTACTCAGTGTCTGTCTACAGTTCTACTGTTCTAGTGTATTGTGCACAACACAACCCTTCCCCCCCAATAAAGAGGACCTGTCACCAGTACCATCTGGATCTGTCACAGCCCATCTGTCAAACAGCCCATCTGTCACACAGGCCCACAAGTACTGCCATCGGTACCGCCACCGGTACCGCCACACAGGCTAGCCACCAGTCCCGCCACTGGTACCACTAAACAGATCCGCTACCAGTACAGCCATCCATATTACCACACAGTCCAGCCACCAGTAAAGCCACTGGTACCACTAAACAGATCCGCTACCAGTACAGCCATCCGTATCACAAGATCCGCCATCAGTACCGCCACACAGGCCAGCCACCAGTACCGCCACTGGTACCACTAAACAGATCCGCTAGCAGTACAGCCATCCATATTACCACACAGTCCCTCATTAATTTTACTGGTCGGCTGCATTTCAAAAAGTACATACCCAGCAAAAGGTCCAGGTATGGCTTAAAACTTAACAAGTTGTGTGATTGAGCCACTGGCTATGTGTAATCCTTAAGAATATATGAAGGTAAAGACTCCCAACTCCAGCCCCGTGATTGCCCCACATATATTGGAATAAGTGGGAAGATTGTTTGGGAGCTGGCATACCCCCTCTTTGGAAAAGGATACCACCTATACGTGGATAACTATTATACCAGCCTGCCCCTATTTCGGCATTTTTATCAAAAGACAACCCTGACCTGCAGGCACCTTCAATAAAAACCCACAAAATCTCCTCACCCAAAAGCTACAAAACGGGGAATCTGCCTTTATGAGGAATGAAGAGGTATTGGCCATGAAGTGGAGGCACAAGAAAGATGTCCACATCCTCTCTACTATCCACAATAACACCTCGGTGGAGATTCAAAAAAGACATGGCCCCATTGTAAAGCCCAAGTGTGTCCACGACTACAATCTATTCATGGGGGGGGGTGGATTTAAATGACCAGATGGTACAGTCCTATTTATCTACCCGAAAGTCCCATTTTTGGTATAAGAAAGCCACATTTCACCTTTTTCATATGGCCATGTATAATTTGTTTGTGTGTTGCTAAAGATCGTCTGAAAATCAATCCCTCACCTACTTCAAATACATTGAAAAAAATATTGCTGCCCTCATTTATCAGCAAGGACCCGTCCCAGAAAGTATTCGCTCCAATAGTGTGAGTCGACTCCACGAGCAACATCCCTTCCCCATCCTCCCCACAGAATCCGGAAGAAGACGACAGAAGAGATGCCCTGTATGCTCCAGAGGAGGAGTCAGAAGAGATACCACCTATTATTGCCCCGACTGTCCCTCCCAACCTGGCCTGTGCATCGGACATTGTTTCAAAAATTATCATACACAAATCAGATATTAGTTCCCCATATAGACTATATACTGCCATTTCCCCATTTAAAATACCTGTGTGGACCATTTGCTTGCTACCACGTTAACTGACCCTGGCCTATTTACCGACAATGTCTTTACCTGCCATTTTAAACCATGTTTTTGAGTTCCACGTTAACTGACCCTGCCCTGTTTGCCAACATAGTCTTTGTCTGCAGTTTTAAACCACGTTTCTGACTTCCACGTGCACGGCCTCGGCCTGTTAATCGACCATGTTTTTGCCTGCCACTTGGACTGATCATTTACCCTTATACATTAGTACACAGGGGTCTCACATATGTGAGGGGCTCCAGAAAGCGTTCTGAGTAGAGAAAACTAGTGTTTGGTTTTCTGTGTTCCCAGAACAGGGTCTGGTTTCCTGGAGGCTTCAAAGTTTTTGGGTGGGCAAAGCCTCTACCCCTGTCCCCCTGGTCCTAAGCTTGATGGTCCTTCCTGCTGCCTGGACCAATACTTTAGCTGTGCTGACCATATTGCTGCCTGTAATGACCCAGGACTTTTTTGGACCTTTCTTCCTGCTGCCTGGACCAATACTTTGGCTGTGCTGACCATATTTCTGCCTGTAATGACCCAGGACTATCTGGACCATGTTTCTTCCTGCTGCCTGGACCAATACTTTGTCTGTGCTGACCATGTTGCTGCCTGTAATGACCCAGGACTTTCTGGACCATGTTTCTTCCTGCTGCCTGGACCAATACTTTGCTGTGCTGACCATATTGCTGCCTGTAATGACCCAGGACTTTATGGACCATGTTTCTTCCTGCTGCCTGGACCAATGCATTGGCTGTGTTGACCATATCTCTGCCTGCTGCCTCTACTGACTATGGACAGTATTTCTGCCTTGACATCGCTGCCTGATACCTGGACCAATTGTTTGGCTGTGCTGACAGTATTTCTGCCTGTACTAACTAGGGACAATATTCCTGCCTGCTGCTTGGACAATTGCTTTTGCTGCCGCTGACCACATCCCTGCCTGCTGCCTGGAGCGATACTCTCTTCTGTGGACCACTGTGCTACTAAAACCAGAGGTAATCTTTTGTTATTTGGTATGTACATGCTATGTGTTAGAAATATGAAGGGCCTTCATAAATGTAATTGGTAGTCAGAAAATGGTATGTGTAATTTATGCACCTAGAACGCCTGGAGGTGCTACTTGGATGTTGGGCCTCTGTATGTGGCCAGCCTGTGTAAAAGTCTCACACACGTGGTATCGCCATATTCAGGAGGAGTAGCAGGATGTATTTTGGGTGTCATTTATGCTATGTGCATGCTATGTGTTAGAAATATCTTATAAATTGACAACTTTGTGTAAAAAAAATGCGTTTTCATTTTTTTCCACATTTTCCAAAAACTTCTAGAAAAAAATGAAGCGTTAAAAAGACTCATTATGCCTCATAGATTATACCTTGGAGTGTTAACCTTCCAAAATGGGGTCATTTTGTGGGTAATTCCATTGTCCTGGTGCGCCAGGACCTTCAAAAATGTAATAGGTGGTTGAGAAATGAGATGTGCAATTTATGCTCTAAAATGCCTGACGGTGCTACTTCAATGTTGGGCCTCTGTATGTGGCCAGCCTGTGTAAAAGTCTCACACTTGTGGTATCACCATACTCAGGAGGAATAGCAGAATGTATTTTGGGGTGTCATTTATGCTATGTGCATGCTATGTGTTAGAAATATCTTATAAATTGACAACTTTGTGTAAAAAAAAATGCGTTTTCATTTTTTTTCCACATTTTCCAAAAACTTCTGGAAAAAAATGAAGCATTCAAAAGACTCATTATGCCTCATAGATTATATCTTGGGGTGTTAACTTTCCAAAATGGGGTCATTTTGTGGGCATTTACATTGTCCTGGTTATCCATGGCCTTCAAAAATGTAATAGGTGGTTGAGAAATGAGATGTGTAATTTATGCTCTAAAATGCCTGATGGTGCTACTTCAATGTTGGGCCTCTGTATGTGGCCAGCCTGTGTAAAAGTCTCACACATGTGGTATCACCATACTCAGGAGGAATAGCAGAATGTATTTTGGAGTGTCATTTATGCTATGTCCATGCTATGTGTTAGAGATATCTTATAAATGGACAACTTTGTATAAAAATAATGTGTTTTTATTTTTTTTCCACATTTTCCAAAAACTTCTGGAAAAATTGAACCATTCAAAAGACTCATTATGCCTCATAGATTATACCTTGGGGTGTTAGCTTTCCAAAATCGGGTCATTTTGTGGGTAATTCCATTGTCCTGGTGCTCCAGGGCCTTCAAAAGTGTAATACGGGGTTGAGAAATGAGATGTGTCATTTTTGCTTCTAAAATGCCTGACGGTGCTACTTCAATGTTGAGCCTCTGTATGTGGTCAAACTGCATAAATGTCTCACACATGTGGTATTGCCATACTCAGGAGGAGTAGTAGAATGTATTTTGGGGTGTCATTTTTGCTATGTACATGCTGTACGTTGGAAATATCTTATAAATTGACAAATTTATGTAAAAAAAAGCGTTTTCATTTTTTTTCCACATTTTCCAAAAACTTCTGAAAAAAAACGAATCATTCAAAAGACTCATTATGCCACATAGATTGTACATCGGGGTGTTAGCTTTCCAAAATGGGGTCATTTTTTGGGTAATTCCATTGTTCTGGTGCTCCAGGGCCTTTAAAAGTGTAATAGGTGGTTGAGAAATGAGATGTGTAATTTATGCTCCTAGAACACTTGATAGTGCTCCCTGCATGTTGGGCCTCTCTATGTGGCCAGGCTGTGAAAATGTCCCACACATGTGGTATCACCATACTCAGGAGGAGGAGTAGAATGTGTTCTGGGGTGTAATTTGTGGTATGAATATGCCATGTGAGAGAAATACCTGTTACAATGACAATTTTGTGGAAAAAAAGAACAAAAAAAACCTTAATTTTGCAAATAATTGTGGGAAAAAAATAAACTGTGAAAAAAATCACTATGCCTCTTACTAAATACCTTGGAATGTCCACTTTCCAAAAAGGGGTCATTTGGGGGGTGTGTGTACTTTCCTGACCTGTTAGTGTCTCAAGAAATGAGTACATCATGAGTCAGTACATCAGGTGTGATCAATTTTCAGTGATTTGCACCATAGCTTTTAGACTCTCTAACTTTCACACAGACTAAATAATATCCACTAATGTGGGTTATTTTATCAAAGATATGTAGCAGTATACATTTTGGCCCAAATTTATGAAGAAAAATTACTTTTTTGCAAAATTTTACAGTACAAAATAAAAAAAGTGTTTTTTTTCAAACTTTTTGCTCTTTTTGTGCTTATATCGCAAGAAAATAAAAAGAAACAGCAGGGACTAAATACCACCAAAAGAAAGCTCTATTTGTGAGAAAAAAATATACAAGTTTGGATACAATGTAGCATGACTGAGTAATTGTGACTCTAATTGTGAGAGCACTGAAAGCTGAAAATTGGTCTGGGCGGCAAGTGTTCTAAGTGCCTGGCATTGAAGTGGTTAATCTTTCCCTTAACTATATATTATTTTTATACCGGTTCTTATTGTTAAATAAAAGTAAGCTTACTGTAAAGTGAAAAAATGTTATTTCATATTTAACCATTGAGAAAAATGATGTGAAATCTTATGTACCATTTGTTTAACATACCTCTAACTTAGGAAGTCATAATGTTTGGTGGGTCACTATATAATAAGTCGTGGTATTAAATTATGACATTGGAAGCCTTTATTGTTTCCTCATGGAAAGAAAACCTTGAATTATTTTTTTAATTTGTCTGTTTAGTGCATTTTTGCACTCTCTTTATGTGTTTTTGTAATATGTGGTAATTTACTTTTATTATTACAGGAGAATTTATTTGTATTTACATTGATTATATTCAACATAAATTAATTGGTTGCAAATGATATATTAATGCTCTAGGGACTTGCCTCTTATTAGTCACAGAGAATAAAAAGGTTCATGTGAGCTTTCAGTAACAAATATATAAAGGCATACATTGATTTTGTAATTAGCTTGCTGGAAAGCCACATCATATTTCTTGAGGTAAACATTTTTTCTTTCCTTCTAAGCAAAGAATATTTTATGAAAATTCAAATATAGAAAAAAAAAACGTAATAGAAAATAATGTCCAATTATTCCAAGGTTACCCTCCTATTGGTTTAGAAATGATCTGCACACTTTAGCTAACAGCCATTACTTTTTTGTTCCAAACTAAAATAAGTTATTATAATATAATAATATGCTTAAAGCGGAGTTCCACCCTAAAGTGGAACTTCCGCTGGTTGGATTCCTCCCCCCCTCAGGTGTCACATTTGGCACCTTTCGGGGGGGAGGGGGAAGAGGACACCTGTCTTTAGACAGGTGTCCTTTTCCACACTTCTGGGAGCTCTGGCCGGCTCCCTCCTCCCTGCTCGCTCTGCTTCTGGACGCCTGGCCAGTAGCAGAGCGCGGCAGAGCTCGCGCATGCGCAGTAAGGTGCCCGGCGTGAAGCTGTACTGCTTACACGTCCGGGTTCCCTTACCCGCGATGGAGGCGGCTGCACCCGTCCCCCGATCCGAAGATTGCCGGCGGGTGCCGACATCGCTGGACTCCAGGACAAGTAAGTGTCCTAATATTAAAAGTCAGCAGCTACTGTATGTGTAGCTGCTGACTTTTATTTTTTTTTTTAGCCCTCGGACATCCGCTTTAAATGATGACTACAAATTCTCTTTCTCTTTTTCTTATAATAAATATTATGTATATGTGGTGGTAAATAATTTAGGTTAGTATATTATTTTTTAAAAAGTTCTGAACTGAACCTGTTTCAAGAGCTTGATACAAGTTACTCTTCATTAGTAATGAGCTGAAAGCTGTGGATCCAGGTTTTCAGGGCTAATAGGCAAGGGAGTATTAATTAAAGGGTATGGAAGGCAGGGCTTTACCCCGGGAGCCATGTACAAATTAAAAAAGTATGAAAAATGATCATTTTATGGAGAGAGGGTCTTTGCAGGTGTCTTAAAGGTTAACAATACATAATTCCTTTCAGTGACATGCTTGGGAATGCATGATAGCTGTATGTGGTTTTACAAAACAATTCAAATTCTCAGGAACAGCAGTAGCAACACCATAGCGTAGGGTCACATGAATTGAATGTGTAATAATTTAGTAATTGGCTTACATACAGCAACAGCAACTCATTATCATTGATTACCACTCAAATAAAAAGCCTTTGCTAATTTGTTATTTTAAATGACAATTATTTTTATTTTTTTTTTGTGCAGCAGTGATAGGCCATAAGTGAGTGCTGAAAGTAGCAAAGACAACATAAGTAAAATCTCTAGCAAGTTATTTACTTTGACAAAAAATAAAACCAGCGCTGTCAACATAATGTAGCCATAACATAAGCTGTGATCTTTTTCAAAGTACCACACTGTATTGTGTACAAAGTTTAACAAACACACCTCAAAACTGCAAACCCACTTTCCAGAGACGAGGTAGCTATTAGGCAAGCTAAAAACAATGACAGTGCCATGTCTCAGATAAAACTGACAAACATATGAGGGGTCGTTTACTATAGTGCTGCAACAAAATAGCGGCAAAATTACCGCTATTCACTGTAAAATTACAGCGATTAGCGGCAAATTACCGCAATTCACAGTAAATAGCGCTAAAACGGTATTCACAATAGCGCTGGTGGCAAATTACTGCCAAAATGGAATTCACTATTGCTCCCAGGTCACAGATAACGCCCAAATCCTTACTCTAGTCGGGACCTGGAGTAATGCAAATAGAAATAATGTTTAGAGCATGATCTGATCCCCAATTGTACTAAAATATGCGGGGTATTGTTTAAAGATAATCTGCTTTTAAACTGTGTGAAAAAAGTGATTTCTACACTGAAATATCTTAAAAAGTCAGAGAAGAGATAAGTTCCCTTTCTCTTTACACTTTGGTGCCCAGCACAGCTGAGCACAATTGAGCATGCTCAGACACAAAACAACTCAGTTTTTAACTCTCATGGAGTAATTCCTTGAGTAGATAGTAAATACCAAAATGAGAGTTGTTTTACACAGTTTTTTTAGGCGCGAAGATGAGAGTTATCTAGCCCAATGCAGTTTTCAGCCATTCATTCTAATGGTACAATTGTTATTTCCCCCAAATAAATCCTTTTCATGTTGAGATGAAATGTATCTTTCTCTCAAAGAAATTGTCCTTGCAACAACGTTGCAATTTTGCTAATCTATTTTGTTTTAAAGAATGCCAGAACAATCTTTTCATGTTTTGGTAAAATACTTTTTTCTCTGTCACTTTCACTTGTTGAATGTTGATATCTATCTCACAAAAAGATTTCTCCAAACTCACACAGGTGTCTTTACAAACCACAAACAATACCATTGCTTGTGGAAATGTAAAATTCGTCCCTTTTTTTATGTTTTATTCTTTCCAAATGATACTAATTTGAGCCCAAAAATGTGATATGTGTACCAACATTAGAAATAAAAATGTCATTACCAAAAATCAGAGGATAACATTACTATTCTACACTCGAGCAGCAAGAACCACCACATATCACAGAATAAATTTAGAAGATTAACTCCTGACTAATGTAATTCCTATATATTCTTAGAAATGCAGTATCTGTGTATTTATGTGTAGAAGGACTTCACATGCAGTAGCCCCATGATTTAAAAGGTAGCAATTCTGTCTACCATTGCAGGCGTCCTGAGTTTGATTCCCAAGCATGTCACTTCATGTAGAGATGTTGTTTGTCCTCTCTATGTTATTAAACCTGACTCAGGGCCTCACCGAAATGATGTCTAAATGTAGTATTTATGTGTAGGAGGGTTCCACCACCATTGCAAATATTGGCAGATACACTAGCTAGGCAATTTGGACGCCTGCCTTTACATGCACATGAACTTTAATGGCATCCTAGTCTCAGTCCATAGGGTTCAATATTGAATTGACCCACCCTTTGCAGCTATAACAGCTTCAACTCTTCTGGGAAGGCTGTCCATAAGGTTTAGGATGTTTGTCTATGGGAGTATTTGGCCATTCTTCCAAAAGTGCCTCTGTGAAGTCAGGCACTGATGTTGGATGAGAAGGTTTGGCTCACAGTATCTGCTCTAATTCAGTCAAAATGTGTCCTATCTAGTTGAGGTCAGGACTCTGACTGTGCAGGCCAGTCAAGTTCCTCCACCCAAACTCGCTCATCCATGTCTTTAAGGACCTTGCTTTGTGTACTGGTCCAAATTATTTGTTGGAGGGGGATTATGATGTGGGGTTGGGCTTGGCCCCTTAGTTCCAGTGAAGGGAACTCTTAATGCATCAGCAAGACATTTTGGACAATTTCATGCTCCCAACTTTGTGGGAACAGTTTGGGGATGGCGCCTTCCTGTTCCAACATGACTGCACACCAGTGCACAAAGCAAAGTCCATAAATACATGGATGAGGGAGGATGACCTCAACCCGATAGAACAACTTTTGGCTGAATTAGAGCAGAGACTGCGAGCCAGGCCTTCTCATCCAACATCAGTGCCTGACCTCACAAATGCACTTCTGAAAGAATGGCCAAACATTCCCATAGACACACCCCTAAACCTTATGGACAGCCTTCCCAGAAGAGTGGAAGCTGTTATAGCTGCAAATGGTGGCCCAACTCTACAGGGTGGGCCATTTATATGGATACACCTTAATAAAATGGGAATGGTTGGTGATATTAACTTCCTGTTTGTGGCACATTAGTATATGTGAGGGGGGAAACTTTTCAAGATGGGTGGTGACCATGACGGCCATTTTGAAGACCGCCATTTTGAATCCAACTTTTGTTTTTTCAATAGGAATAGGGTCATGTGACACATCAAACTTATTGGGAATTTCACAAGAAAAACAATGGTGTTCTTGGTTTTAATGTAACTTTATTCTTTCATGAGTTATTTCCAAGTTTCTGACCACTTATAAAATGTGTTCAATGTGCTGCCCATTGTGTTGGATTGTCAATGCAACCCTCTTCTCCCACTCTTCACACACTGATAGCAACACCACAGGAGAAATGCTAGCACAGGCTTCCAGTATCCGTAATTTCAGGTGCTGCACATCTCGTATCTTCACAGCATATGTTTTTTTTATGTTTTTTTATGGTCAGTAAAAACCAATACAGGGTGAGCAGCTCCTTCCAGGAGGTACCGCTATTCCTCCAAAGCCGACTTGATGTCCAGCAATTCCCTATCACCGACATCATAGTTCCAGCAAGATGGTGCAACACCACATTATGGGTGTCAGGTCCGAGCGTTCCTAGATGAACAGTTTCCTGGAAAGCGGATTGGTCGTCGTGGGCCAGTTGAATGGCCCCCAAGGTCTCCCGATCTGACCCCCTTAGACATTTATCTTTGGGGTCATCTGAAGGCAATTGTATATGCTGTGAAGATACAAGATGTGCAGCACCTGAAACTATGGATACTGGAAGCATGTGCTAGCATTTCTCCTGCGGTGTTGCTATCAGTGTGTGAAGAGTGGGAGAAGAGGGTTGTATTGACAAGCCAACACAATGAGCAGCACATTGAACACATTTTATAAGTGGTCAGAAACTTGTAAATAACTCATGAAAGAATAAAGTTATGTTAAAACCAAGCACACCATTGTTTTTCTTGTGCAATTCCCTATAAGTTTGATGTGTCACATGACCCTCTTCCTATTGAAAAAACAAAAGTTGGATTCAAAATGGCTGACTTCAAAATGGCCACCATGGTCACCACCCATCTTGAAAAGTTTCCCCCCTCACATATACTAATGTGCCACAAACAGGAAGTTAATATCACCCACCATTCCCATTTTATTAAGGTGTATCCATATAAATGGCCCACCCTGTATACTGAAACCTGAGCTGCCATTATAGTTTATGTGTGTGTAAAGGCACATTTCCCAATACTTAGGACTAGAGTTGATCGAACCTCTGGAAGTTCGGGTTCTGCTGGTTCGGCCGAACTTCGGGACAAAGTCCGGGTTCGGGTCCGGATAGGACCCGAACTTTGACCCGGACCCCGAACCCCATTGAAATCAATGGGGACCCGAACATTTAGGCACATAAATGGCTGTAACATGTGCCCTACAAAGAAATGGGGATAGGGAAATAACTTAAAATATTTTTTTTAAAAAATCACATAAAAAAATCAAAAATGGAGGTGAATGTGGACCATCTTCAAACTGTGTGAGACAAGTATAAATTAGCTGGAGAAGCCATAGCAGTGTTCTAAAATCATCTTCAAACTATGTGTGAAAGGTATAAATTAGCCGGGAGAAGCCATATCACTGTTCTACAATCATCTTCAAACTGTGTGTGAAAACTATCAATTAGCTGGGAGAAGCCATATCACTGTTCTGAGAACAGTGATATGGCTTCTCCCAGCTAATTTATACTTTTCACACACAGTTTGAAGATGATTGTAGATTCTACAATCATCTTCAAACTGTGTGTGAAAAGTATCAATTAACCGGGGGAAGCCATATCACTGTTCTACAATCATCTTCAAAATGTGTGTGAAAACTATAAATTAGCGGGGAGAAGCCATATCACTGTTCTAAGAACAGTGATATGGCTTCTCCCGGCTAATTTATACTTTTCTCGCACAGTTTGAAGATGATTGTAGATTCTACAATCATCTTAAAACTGTGTGTGAAAAGTATACATTAGCCGGGAGAAGCCATATCACTGTTCTTAGCACATCTGCAAACTGTGTGTAAAAACTATACATTAGCGGGGAGAAGCCATACCACTGTTCTAAGAACAGTGATATATCTTATCACTGTTCTTATAACAGTGGTATGGCTTCTCTCCGCTAATTTATAGTTTTCACACACAGTTTGAAGATTATTGTAGAACAGTGATATGATATCACTGTTCTACAATGTAGAACAGGGATATCATATCACTGTTCTACAATTATCTTCAAACTGTGTGTGAAAACTATAAATTATCGGAGAGAAGCCATACCACTGTTCCAAGAACAGTGATATTATATATCACTATTCTTAGAACAGTGGTATGGCTCCTCCCCGCTAATTTATAGTTTTCACACACAGTTTGCAGATGTTCTAAGAACAGCGATATGGCTTCTCTCGGCTAATGTATACTTTTCACACACAGTTTTAAGATGATTGAAGAGTGTACAATCATCTTAAAACTGTGTGATAAAAGTATAAATTAGCCTGGAGAAGCTATATCACTGTTCTTAGAACAGTGATATGGCTTCTCCCCGCTAATTTATACTTTTCTCACACAGTTTGAAGATGGTCCACATCCACCTCCATTTTTGATTTTTTTATGTGATTTTTTTAAAATTATTTTAAGTTATTTCCCTATCCCCATTTCTTTGTAGGGCACTTGTCCGACCCTTACCCCGTCTTCCTTCCTTTTGCAGACCTCTAGGACTTTCCAGGACTTTCTTACAGCCATTTTTGTGCCTAAAAGTTCGGGTCCCCATTGATTTCAATGGGGTTTGGGGTCCGTGTCAAAGTTCGGGTCCTGTTCGGAAGTTCGGCCGAACCAGCAGAACCAGGACTTTTTTACAGCAATTTTCAAAACTGTTATTAAATTACCATAACCCCGGACCCGAACCCGGACTTTTTTTGAAAAGTCCGGGTTCGGGTCCAGGTCCCGGACACCCAAAAGTTCGGTACGGACCCAAACTTTACAGTTCGGGTTCGCTCAACTCTAGTGCTGACTACTGACAGCTAGCAGAAATCACACTGTAAAATGGATAAAAAAAATGCAGATGAGACTTCAATGCATTTTCATTGAAATCTGTGGACCAAAGTCAGATTACTGTCACATTGTGAATGTGTGAATGGGATCCATAGAAACTGATGTTATTTCACTTGTCATGCGATTCAATGTGTTCCAACTCGCTGGGAAAACCCCACTATATGTTTGTTATATGTTCTCATTCATGCAGCATGCCTACTTTTTTATATATTCCTTACCTTGTAGATGTTCCTCAGGAGAACTGACTTCAAGTTTTTTTTTAACAATGTCAGAGTGAGTCTGTCCCAAGTCTGTCTTAATTTACATACAGTTCGAGAAGCCTAGCCTCTACATATTTAACCCTTTATTAGGAGAGACAATGTTATAACGAAGATCTGCCTGCATAGCACAGACAGGATTTATTATGGCAAACAAAGCTGCCTAGCCCCCTCATAAACAAAGAAAACTACCTAGCTTTTTTTTCTTGCTGGAGGGTCCAGAATAGA
>BLSH010026255.1:10336-28201 GCA_018402905.1 Glandirana rugosa
TCCTCTCCATTGCTGGTATCTTGGTGTCCCTCAAGCTCCATCTTCATAATATGAGTAAAACTCTCGGCTCCCCTGCCAACGACGATGGGAAATCTCATAGAGCTGTACAGACAATGACGTATCTTTTGGTTTTCTATATTTTATTATTTGTAACAGCATTTCCGATGGAATTTCTGTATGAATATTTGTGTGCATTTTCTCAGATTCTGTCCGACGTTCTCCTGCTCTTCTATAGTACTGCAAAATCCTCATATAGCCCAATCCAGTCTCTTCTTCTGATTCTAGGAAACCCAAAATACAAGAAGATCCTTTGGATTTTTTGTATGTTTTTGTCACAGGATGTGTGTACAGGAAGGTTAAAATCCTACAAGAGGTAATTAGTGTTGAGTGAACCCGGACTGTAAAGTTCGGGTCCGTACCAAACTTTTGGGTGTCCGGGACCCGGACCTGAACCCGGACTTTTCAAAAAAAGTCCGGGTTCGGGTCCGGGGTTCTGGTAATTTTACTAAAAGTTCTGGAAAGTGCTGTAAAAAAGTCCTGGAAAGTCCTAGAGGTCTGCAAATGGAAGGAAATGGGGGTAAGGTTTGGACAAGTGCCCTACAAAGAAATGGGGATAGGGAAATAACTTAAAATATTAAAAAAAAAAAAAAACATAAAAAAATCAAAAATGGAGGTGGATGTGGACTATCTTAAAACTGTGTGAGAAAAGTATAAATTAACGGGGAGAAGCCATAGCAGTGTTCTTAGAACATCTTCAAACTGTGTGTGAAAACTATCAATTAGCGGTGGAGAAGCCAGATTACTGTTCTAAGAACAGTGCTATGAGATACCACTGTTCTACAATTATCTTCTAACTGTGTGTGAAAACTATCAATTAGCGGTGGAGAAGCCAGCTATGAGATATCACTGTTCTTAGAACAGTGATCTGGCTTCTCCACCGCTAATTGATAGTTTTCACACAGTTTGCAGATGTTCTAAGAACAGGGATATGGCTTCTCCTGGCTAATGTATACTTTCCTCACAGAGTTTTAAGATGATTGTAGAATGTACAATCATCTTAAAACTGTGTGATAAAAGTATAAATTAGCTGGGAGAAGCCAGATCACTGTTCTTAGAACATTGATCTGGCTTCTCCCCGCTAATTGATAGTTTTCACACACAGTTTGCAGATGTTCTAAGAACAGGGATATTGCTTCTCCCGGCTAATGTATACTTTTCTCACAGTTTTAAGATAGTCCACCTCCATTTTTGATTTTTTTTTAATGTTTTTATTTTTTTTAAAATATTTTAAATTATTTCCCTATCCCCATTTCTTTGTAGGGCACTTGTCCGACCCTTACCCTCATTTTCCTTCCATTTGCAGACTTCTAGGACTTTCCAGGACTTTTGTACAGCACTTTTCAGAACTTTTAGTAAAATTACCAGAACCCCGGACCCGAACCCGGACTTTTTTTGAAAAGTCCGGGTTTGGGTCTGGGTCCCGGACACCCAAAATTTCGGTATGGACCCGAAATTTACAGTTCGGGTTCGCTCAACACTATCCATATCTGAACATGATCCAAAAACACCGGAAGCCAAAGCTCATTTAAAACGGTATGTTGCTTCCGGTTCCGGCACTGCATGGGGCAGCTGCTGCTTAGCTAGCTCCCACCTAAGGCCCTCATATCTCGGCTTATAAAGCCCATCCATACATCAGAGACTACCCCAGCATCTGCGGTAGCATCCCTAACCCTGACCATGGATAGATTCCTGGAGAAAAATGCTCCGCGAGCGGCCCCGCTGCAACTGCCGCAGGCGCCCAAAATTGAGGCCCCGGCTTCGGCCTGGATCTCCGGAGCTCATCCCGGCAACCCGGTGGCTCTGCACGGCTTGTAGCCGGCCCAAACCCACTCAGGGGCACATCCTACATATGATACCCACTCTGAGGACCCAGGAATGGAGGTAGGAATGCCTGCACAGACTTCACCACAATTTAAAGAGGACACATCCACTGACCAGATAGCAGGGGCGGTGGCTGCTCTCCTTACCCCAATGATTGAAACCTCTGTTCTGGCAGCAATTAACAACAGCCTAGTCCAGTTCCAGAGCGTTATTAGCGAACACTCTACCAGACTGAATGAGGTTGAATACCGTGTCTCCAATTTAGAGGACGAACTTTACCAGATGCAAGGTTCTGAACAATCCCAGGCTAAATCGATCCAATTTATCATTCAGAAACTTGAGGACCTTGAGAACAGGTTAAGACGCAACAATTTATGCTTTGTAGGGGTCCCGGAGTCCTTACATAACCAGAACCAACCGGACGTCTGTGCAAAGCGCATCCCGGAGGCCTTGGGCCTCACATCTCCCGCAATGGTCGAGAGAGCTCACCGTGTGGGCCCGTACAGTGAGGAACATGCCTCTCCAAGACCAGTCATTGCTCATTACTTAAACCAGGCAGACAAGTCTAATATCCTGCAAAAATTCCACCAAACGAAATCCTTCCAGATAGACGGGATCAAGATATTAATCTTCGCAGATTACTCCATTGAAGTCTCAAAGAAAAGAAAGGCTTTTCAAAGTGTCTGCTCCCAGCTCTTCCAATGCAACATAAAATTCTCGCTGGCATACCCAGCGGTGCTGCGTCTTAAAGCGCCAAATGGGGACCAACTTACTTTCCACGACCCTACAGAAGCGGATCATTTCATCTGCTCCCTTCACACCTCGTCGTACTCAACTCAAGACAACATCTTCCCTGTGGTCAACCGTCCCCAAGTTCAGAGAAGCCAGAGGAAAGACTCTCCTAAGCGCATAAAATACTCAAACACCGGGAATCACTCCTTATCCCGTTAAAGCTCTGCCGCAGTCTTCTCTCAGCCTCTCCTAAAGTTCTGTTATATATTAGGACTATCACTATGCCACTACTACCCCTTTACCCTGTTGGGATCAGGCGACGGCAACCTGTTGGGTCTTCGAGAACGCAACTATTTATCTGAGTGCCTTTCTTGTTATCCCGTCAAATCTTTGTGCCTGACCATTCTAGAAATGATACACTTCTGGAGCCACACAGGCCTGTAAACCACCAATGTTGAGAGTTTTTTTATTGCCATTCCTTAATGTTTTATGGTTCAAGTGCAAGTCTCCTTATGTAGGACCGCAGAGTCTCCCGCCTGAACGAACTGCTGTATGTACTGCTCCCCCCCCCTTTCTCTGGGGTCATATTGGGTGCTCTCCCCCCAAGGCGAATTTGCCATGTGGCGATCTGCCCCTCGGATTTCACTAATCGTGCAACCGTGCTTTTATGGGAGTCCATAGATGCAGTCTGTTCATGCGGGAAGAAGTGAAGTGCTCTCTTGTTAGATTTACAGCTTTTCTTTGGTACCTTTCTTTCTACATCACAGTCACCACACTACTTTCAAAATTACACCCATCTACCCTAATTTACCCCCCTGTTCTCCTATTCCGCCGGACACATCAACCCAACCACCTCTTTCCATACGAGCCAACTCTCTTACGTGTACCCTCGGTCCAAAATTACGCCTTAGGAACCCTCAATCTTCATACCCCCTTCATCTTCCCACTTAACTATGAATATAGTCTCATGGAATGTTAAAGGACTTAGATCCCCATCCAAACGCATTAAAATTCTTCAACATCTTAAATGCCTAAAAGCCGCTCTTCTGCAGGAATCTCATCTGTCTTCCTCGGATTTCCATCGCATGCGTAAACTTTGGGTAGGAGCGGTATATGGCTCAGATGCCCCCGGCCGCAAAGCAGGTGTTTTTTTATCTTAGTCCATAAAAATTTCCCTCACAACATAACTGCCACTGAAAATGAAAACCAAGGCAGATGAGTTACGATAAGGATCCATCTTGCCAATTCCGATCTAATCACCAACCTATATGCCCCCAACACCCCAGACAGGCAATTCTATGGGGACCTTTCAACTTCTTTGTTGACAGACCCTGATGTCCCACATATACTTGGAGGAAACTTTAACGACATACTCCATCCCTTGGAGGACAAATCCCCAGTAAAGGCCACTGATACCTCCCAGCCTGTATTACACGCTACATTACTTGCCTCCACAATTGACTCCCTCGACCTTACAGATATTTGGAGATTGCTCCATCCCTTGGGCAGGGAGTTCACCTTTTTTTCTCATCCACATAACTCTCTATCCAGAATAGACTATTTTTTTTGCACCAAAACACTGCTCCCAAAAGTATCTGAGGCGGCAATTCATAACATGCTATTTCTGATCATGCACCGATTTCCATACTCTTGGAATTCACTGACCAACAACAGGCACCCAACATATGAAGGTTTCCCTCTTTCCTCCAAAACAACGAAGACTTCCGCACCTTCATATCAAAAACCTGGCGAGATTATCTGTCCAATAACCTGTCACACATTGACAATCCGAACCTACTCTGGGAGGCAGGAAAAGCCTATTTGAGAGGACACATAATCTCATACTCAGCATCCTACAAGAGGCATACACGCTTGCAACATTTGTTGGCATGCAATAATCTTAGATTAGCTCAGAATTCCCTAAGTACTCAAACACTCCCGAAAATAGAGTGCAGTGGTTAGCAGCAAAAAAATCCTTTGAAGCGTGGGCAGACAGGATTGAGGTGCTCTACAAAGCTCACCTCGGAGCTCACTTACACAAATTTTTAATAAGTCAGGAAAGCTATTGACTAGACTAACTAAGGGCCCATTCAAACCTACACATATTGCATCCCTTAAAGACCCCTCAGGCAATATTAAATCTAAACCTAAAAAATCAGTCTGATTATGCTAGACTTCTATTCCAAACTCTGCGCCTCTGACCCTATAGACAAAGAAGAAGCTTACAAATGTTTAGCCCAGGTTAACCTACCAAAAATTACCCCCTTGCAATTGGAGATACTAAACGCTGATATCTCACCCAAAGAAATAGGTACAGCTATCCGTCAACCAGCCTCCTCTAAAGCCCCCAGTCCTGATGGTTTAACAGGAGAATACTATAAACTTCTGATCAAAGACATCATGCCAACTCTATAAAACGTTTACACCACACTTTGGCGGGGCGGGACCTACCCCCCCCCCCCCCCCACTGGAAACCAAGCTATTATTAAACTATTGGAAAAAAACAGTCTGTTGCAAAGTAGAAAAATGTTCTGTGGTCACCTGGATTGAAACTTGACATTCTATTTGGCAACCATGGATCTGCATCCTCCAGACTAAAGAGGCCATTGTCTCTCAATATTAGGACAAGATTCCTTTCAAGGGGGGAGGCTTTGCTGTCTCCTATTTCAAGGTACCCCTCTATTGTTGACAGGCATGTGGCCTTATATATCACATGAAGTGACAGGTGAATACTTGCTGCTCTCCCTTTCCTTGCCACTAGACTACATGCCTGTATAAGGGTCTGAATAAAATATTAAAGAGAACTTAATAATTTTTTTTTACTTTTTATATAACTTTTAAATCACCACGTGCAACTTTAAGGCATCCCCCAGCATGATATTTAGAAGATTTGCATTTTTTTTATTGTTGCACTTTAAGCTGCATGAAGAGACCCTCTCCCCTCTGAACTTTTTTTTTTTGCATTTGTACACATCCCCCATGGCGGTGTTCAGCTTCCCACGTCCCCATGTCAGATCATTTACTTTTCAGATAAAAACAAGAACAGCTAGTCTTCTGACCTGTTCTCTGCTATGATTTGTAACTACACAGTGCCATGTCCTAAGGGATTTTCATGTTTTAAAATTCTGCTCAGTAAAATTCTTCATAAAGTTACCCTTTAAGTAAAATGTAAATAGTAGCCTTAGGGGAATTTTTCACAGCACTTGATTTTTCTTAGTTTGGGAGTGTTCAGTGGGGAGGTGTTATCATTTTTTACCAAGTTGTAAACTGGGGTTTCTGCAGGTAAAACAATATTTAACATATTTTAATCACTTCAATTCTGGACACTTTTACCCTCTTCCTGCCCTGGCCATTTTTCATATTTCAGTGCTGTTGCACTTTGAATGACAATTGCAAGGTCATGCAACACTGGCAGTGCAAGTTGCGGCCAAGGCAGGCAGGCTTTTCGGTCTCTTATCCCCTACCACTAGGATAGTCTGCCTGTTGGAAAGACATGCCTGCAGCTGCCCTGTGTCGATCTGGTGAAGCACGCTTTGCCATATTCATTTAATTGCTGGAGGCGGTGTCACTGGAGGGGAGATTCGACCGAAAGTGCTGTGAATGTAATTGAAGCGAAATTGACCATTCTTAGACAGGGGGCCACAAAGCTTAGGGTAAGAGCGTGGTAATATCAACGTTGGTGGCACCTTACCTGTCCCTCTTAGCTCCTTCATGGCATGTGGGATCTTTCTCCTTTGTGAACGCCCTCTTATTGATGGACTAATACTGATGTTCATTATTGGACTCATTTTAGTGCTGCACTGTATGCGCAAACCAATCAATATATGCCTATTGCCATTTTTTTTTTTTTACCACAAATATGTAGGAGAATATATATCGGCCTAAACTGATGAATAAATTCGTTTTTTTATATTTTTTTTTTTGGACATGTAATATAATAAAAAGTATAAAAAATATTGTTTTTTAGTTTTTTGTTTATAGCGCAAAAAATAAAAACCGCATAGGTGATCAAATGCCACCAAAAGAAAGCTCTATTTGTGAGGAAAAAAAGGAAGTCAGTTTTTTTTTTGGGTACAATGTTGCACGACCGCACAATTGTCAGTTAAATGACGGAGTGCCGAATCGCAAAAAGTGCTCTGGTCATTAAGGGGGTAAATCCTTCCGTGGCTGAAGTGGTTAAATATATTCACATGCATGTGTTCCATTTATCTATAAAAGACAGTAGGATAAACCCTCTTGGAATGTGTCAAATAAAGCAGCCAGCACAAAAAGCCAAGATACAGACCTTAAAGTAAGAATATAAAAGAAGTGCAGCGCTAAATGTCAACATGAATTAAATGCAATCCAGTATACATAAGCTAAAAGTAAAATCATGAATGACAGCAAAGTCCTGAAAAAAATAGTCAGTGGAATAGAAAAGATCATGAAGCAATGTGTCACATGGTAAATCACACAGAGATGTGGTCGAAGTGAGTCCTATAATCCTAAGTGAGTCTGGGGAAGGGCCTAACAAACACGTCACCTCGCCAAACACATAAATAGAGCCGGGAATGTATGTGTTTGGCGTGGTGACGTGTCCATTTGGCCCTTCCCCAGACAACGTTCGATGTGACGAAATGCGTAGGGTGTGACCAAGGATAGTGACGTCATCACTAGAGTTGATCGAACCTCTGGAAGTTCAGGTTCTGCTGGCTCGGCCGAACTTCGGGACAAACGAACCTGAACTTTTAGGCACAAAAATGGCTGTAACAAAGTCCTGGAAAGTCCTAGAGGTCTGCAAAAGGAAGGAAAATGGGGGTAAGAGTAGGGCAAGTGCCCTACAAAGAAATGGGGATAGGGAAATAACTTAAAATAATTTATAACCTAAAATCACATAAAAAAATCATAAATGGAGGTGGATGTGGAGTTGGAGGTTGAGGAGGCGGTGAAAGTGGTGGTGGAGGAGGAGGAGGTAGCCAACACTGTTTTTTTTATTTTTAGAATTTTTTTTTAAACCAGCAATTTAGATACACTTTTTAATTTTGTGCAAGAAACCATAATCTG
Organism: Glandirana rugosa; assembly: GCA_018402905.1. Taxonomy (NCBI): domain Eukaryota; kingdom Metazoa; phylum Chordata; class Amphibia; order Anura; family Ranidae; genus Glandirana; species Glandirana rugosa. Next base: position 17,993 of record BLSH010026255.1, read on the forward strand.
TCCCTTTTAAGCAACAGTAGGAACCTCTCCCTATAGAACTAGGAGATGATTTTAGATTCTAAAATCATCTCCAAGTTGTACAGGGAAAGCCTCCAGCTGTTGCTTTAAGGGAAAGATTAGTGTTCTAAAATCATCTTCAAATTGTGTGGGAAAAGCCTATATCAGCCGCAGGGAGCCATATTAGTGTTCTAACATCATCTTCAAATTGTGTGGGGAAAAGCCTATATCAGTCGCAGGGAGCCATATTAGTGTTCTAACATCATCTTCAAATTGTGTGGGGAAAAGCCTATATCAGTCGCAGGGAGCCATATTAGTGTTCTAACATCATATTCAAATTGTGTGGGAAAAACATATATCAGCCGCAGGAAGCCATATAAGTTTTCTAACATCATCTTCAAATTGTGTGGGAAAAGCCTATATCAGCCTCAGGGAGCCATATTAGTGTTCTAAAATCATCTTCAAATTGTGTGGGAAAAGCCTATATCAGCCGCAGGGAGCCATATTAGTGTTCTAAAATCATCTTCAAATTGTGTGGGAAAAGCCTATATCAGCCGCGGGGAGCCATATTAGTGTTCTAAAATCATCTTCAAATTGTGTGGGGAAAGCCTATTTCAGCCGCGGGGAGCCATATTAGTGTTCTAAATTTTAGAACATTAATATGGCTCCCTGCACCTGCAATAGGCTTTTTCCATACACTTTGAAGATGATTTTAGAACACTAATATGGCTTTATGTGGCTGATATAGGCTTTTCCTATACACTTTGAAGATGATTTTAGAACACTAATATGGCTCCCTGCGGCTGATATAGGCTTTTACCACACAATTTGAAGATGATGTTAGAACACTAATATGGCTCCCTGTGGCTGATATAGGCTTTTCCCACACAATTTGAAGATGATTTTAGAACACTAATATGGCTCCCTATGGCTGATATAGGCTTTTCCCACACAATTTAAAGATGATTTTAGAACACAAATATGGCTCCCTGCGGCTAATACAGGCTTTTCCCACACAAATTGAAGATGATTTTAGAACACTAATATGGCTTTTTTTGAAAAGTCTGGGTTCGGGTCCAAGTCCCGGACACTCAAAAATTTGGTACGGACCCGAACTTTACAGTTCGGGTTCGCTTAACTCTCTAGTCATCACGCTTTCTATACTGATTGGCTAAGAGCTCAGGAGCCGGAGAGAGAACGTTTGGCAAGGATGCTGCAGATTTTAATACTTTGTATTGGATGTTTTCATTCGGGCTTACTATAGAAGAGCTTGCTGCAGGTGCAACTTTGACCTTTAATAAACTGAATTGCTTTTAGTACTGCACCATGATATTTTTATTCTTATTCATTGGTTCTGTGTGCATTGTGTAAAGTGAGAGACAGCAGGGGCAGACTATTTTGACAAGGAGAGAACGAGTGAAGGTGGTGGGGAGACCTTACTTCTCCAAATGCTGTTTTGACCGCTCATCATTTGGTGGTCAAAATGTTCCGGTAAGGGGCTTGTGCATCTACTTCACTTGGTGTGTTGCTCTTCTCTTTCTGTAAGCTGTAAAGGACTCACTTCGACCACATCTCTGTGTGATTTACAGTGTGTCACATTGCTTCATGATCTTTTCTATTGCACTGACTATTTTTTTCAGGACTTTGTTGTCACTCATGATTTGAGTTTTAGCTTATGAATACAGGATTGGATTTAATTCATGCTAACATTTAGCGCTGCACTTCTTTTATATTCTATTTATCCATAACCTATAATTAGAGTTGAGCGAACACCTGGACGTTCGGGTTCGGAGTGTCCGAACGAACTTTGAAAAAAAGTCCAGGTTCGGCACCGAACATTGCCCGAACGTTATCCCGGACCCCGAACACCATTGAAGTCAATGGGGACCCGAACTTTTAGGCACAAAAATGGCTGTAACAAAGTCCTGCCAAGTGCTATAGGGCTGCAAAAGGAAGTAAAATGGGGGTAAGAGTAGGGCAAGTGCCCTACAAAAAAATGGGGATAGGGAAAATAAATTAAAATCAAATAAACTAGGGGATGATTTTTTAACAATAATGTGTCACTTATAGCTGCAGCTAGAACCTGGCCCTTTAGAAATAGGAGATGATTTTTGAACAATAATCTGTCCCTCTAAGCAGAAGCCTCTACCTAGTGCAGTCAGATCGCTCAAAGCAGCAGTATGTGAAATCTCAAATTACTCCCACAATCTGATCATTGTGTACGATCCCACAATCTGATCGTTGTGCACGATCGTTGCGATCATTGTGTTATGCAGAGTTTGATCTGCAATCTGTCACTCAAAGAAGCGGTATATGAAATCTAAAATTTCTGCAATCTGTCCCTCAGAGCAACAGCAGTAGTAATCTCAGGATGCAGGATCAGATGTTAAAATGTCTGCAATCTCTCCCTCACAAAAACGCCGGCAGCACCCTCTCCCTACCCTAACCCAAGAACATGTGACATGCATCACTGTGACTCCAGCTTATAAAGAGGCTGGGTCACATGATGCACCGGCCAATCACAGCCATGCCATTAGTAGGCATGGCTGTGATGGCTTCTAAGGGCAAACCAGTGAAACGCTTGTTGATTGGCTGCCCTGCAGCTTCTCAACACGTGGAGTAAAATAGCAGAACCCCGGACCGAACCCGAACGATTTTTGAAATGTCCGGGTCCGGGTCCGTGCCACGGACACCCTAAAGTTCGGTACGGACCCGAACGTTACAGTCCGGGTTCGCTCAACACTACTCATAAATCATTATTTTATTCACAGTAGAAAATAGAAAACATATTAAATGCTTAAACTGAGAAATTGTACTATTTCAAGAAAAAATAGGGTACTTTTGAAATTGATGGCAGCAACATGTCTCAAAAAAGTTGGGAAAGGGCAAAAAAAAGCTGGCAAAGTGGTAGTAACAAGGAAGAGTTGGAAAAACAGTTTGCAACTAATTAGATTAATTGGCAGCAGATCAGTAACAGGACTGTTTATAAAAAGGTCATCTTAGAAAGTCAGTGTCTCAGAAGCTGATGGAAGAAGAAGATAGTTGGAGGTTCACCAATCTGCATCTAAAAATTGTCAAATAATGTAAGAATAATGTTCCTCAATGTAAAATTGCAAAGTCTTTAAATATACTGTATCATCATCTACAGTACATAATATCATAAAATGATTCTGAGAATCTGGAGAAATCTCTGTGCGCAAGGGACATGGCCGAAATGCAATATTAGAACCCCATGATCTTGGGACCCTCAGACAGCATTGCATTAAAAACAAGCATGATTCTTTAAAGGACATCACTACACGGGCTCTGGAATACTTCCAAAAATCGCTGTCTGTGATACAGTTCACCATGCCATCTAAAAATCCAAGTCAAAGTGGAACTATAGGCATAAGGGAGGGTTATAACCCCTACCAGATTTTTTTTCGCCATCCGTGTCCCATTGCAGAGATTTCCCTTCACTTTCTGTCCCATAGCCAAACAGTAAGTGAGAGGAAATCCCTGCAAATTAAGAGAATTCCTTGGGGACCCCCAGGTCACCAGAACTAATGTCCCCATTGGAAGGTTTCCCCTCCATTTTTTTTTTTTTCTGCGGACATTCCAAAATTTGATTTTCTTTTACGTTCACTTCCAATGCTAATGGTAAACCGGATAAATAGAGAGGGTGAATATCCAAAACTAAGAAAAAAGTATTGCCTTTAGTTTAAAGCTCTATCATGTGAAGAAGAATCCATATCTGAATATGATCCAAAAACACCGGAATCTTCTCTGGGCCAAAGCTCATTTAAAATGGTCTCTTGCAAAGTAGAAAAATGTTCTGTGGTCAGATGAATTGAAATTTGACATTCTATTTGGCAACCATGGATCTGCATCCTCCAGACTAAAGAGGCCCTTGTCTCTCAACATTAGGACAAGATTCCTTTCAAGGGGGGAGGCTTTGCTGTCTCCTATTTCAAGGTACCCCCCTATTGTTGACAGGCATGTGGCCTTATATATCACATGACAGGTGAACACTTGCTGCTCTCCCTTTCCTTGCCACTAGACTACATGCCTGTATAAGGGTCTGAATAAAATATTAAAGAGAACTTAATAATTTTTTTTTACTTTTTATATAACTTTTATATCACCATGTGCAACTTTAAGGCATCCCCCAGCATGCTATTTAGAAGATTTGCATTTTTTTATTGTTGCATTTTAAGCTGCATGAAGAGACCCTCTCCCCTCTGAACTTTTTTTTTTGCATTTGTACACATCCCCCATGGCAGTGTTCAGCTTCCCACGTCCCCATGTCAGATCATTTACTTTTCAGATAAAAACAAGAACAGCTAGTCTTCTGACCTGTTCTCTGCTATGATTTGTAACTACACAGTGCCATGTCCTAAGGGATTTTCATGTTTTAAAATTCTCCTCAGTAAAATTCTTCATAAAGTTACCCTTCAAGTAAAATGTAAATAGTAGCCTTAGGGGAATTTTTCACAGCACTTGATTTTTCTTAGTCTGGGAGTGTTCAGTGGGGAGGTGTTATCATTTTTTACCAAGTTGTAAACTAGGGTTTCTGTATGTAAAAAAATATTTAACATATTTTAATCACTTCAATTCTGGACACTTTTACCCTCTTCCTGCCCTGGCCAATTTTCATATTTCAGTGCTGTTGCACTTTGAATGACAATTGCAAGGTCATGCAACACTGGCAGTGCAAGTTGCCGCCAAGACGGTCAGGCTTTTCGATCCCTTATCCCCTACCACTAGGATAGTCTGCCTGTTGGAAAGACATGCCTGCAGCTGCCCTGTGAGGATCTGGTGAAGCACGCTTTGCCATATTCATTTGATTGCTGGAGGCGGTGTCACTGGAGGGGAGATTCGACCGAAAGTGCTGTGAATGTAATTGGAGCGAGATTGACCATTCTTAGACAGGGGGTCACAAAGCTTAGGGTAAGAGCATGGTAATATCAATGTTGGTGGCACCTTACCTGTCCCTCTTAGCTGCTTCACGGCATGTGGGATCTTTCTCCTTTGTGAACGTCCTCTTATTGATGGACTAATACTGATGTTCATTATTGGACTCATTTTAGTGCTGCAATGTATGTGCAAACCAATCAATATACGCCTATTGCCATTTTTTTTCACACAAATATGTATAAGAGTATATATCGGCCTAAACTGATGAATACATTTTTTTTTTTTATATATATATTTTTGGGACATGTATTATAGGAAAAAGTAAAAAATATTGTTTTTTCAAAATTGTCGCTATTTTTTTGTTTATAGTGCAAAAAATATAAACCGCAGAGGTGATCAAATGCCACCAAAAGAAAGCTCTATTTGTAGGGAAAAAAAGGACGTCAATTTAGTTTGGGTACAATGTCACACGACCTCACAATTGTCAGTTAAATGACGGAGTGCCGAATCACAAAAAGGGCCCTGGTCATTAAGGGGGTAAATCCTTCCGTGGCTGAAGTGGTATTCACATGCATGTGTTCCATTTATCTATAAAAAACAGTAGGATAAACCCTCTCGGAATGTGTCAAATAAAGCAGCCAGCACAAAAAGCCAAGATAGAGACCTTATAGTAAGAATATAAAAGAAGTGCAGCGCTAAATGTCAGCATGAATTAAATGCAATCCAGTATACATAAGCTAAAAGTCAAATCATGAATGACAGCAAAGTCCTGAAAAAAATAGTCAGTGGAATAGAAAAGATCATGAAGCAATGTGTCACATGGTAAATCACACAGAGATGTGGTCGAAGTGAGTACTGTAGTCCTAAGTGAGTCTGGGGAAGGGCCTAACAAACATGTCACCTCGCCAAACACATAAATAGAGCCGGGAATGTATGTGTTTGGCGTGGTGACGTGTCCATTTGGCCCTTCCCCAGACGACGTTCGATGTGAAGAAATGCATAGGGTGTGGCCAAAGATAGAGATGTCATCATGCTTTCTATGCTGATTGACTAAGAGCTCAGGAGTCGGAGAGAGGATGTTTGGGCAAGGATGCTGCAGATTTTATTACTTTTTATTGGATGTTTTCATTCGGGCTTACTATAGAAGAGCTTGCTGCAAGTGCAACTTTGACCTTTAATAAACCGAATTGTTTTTAGTACTGCACCATGATATTTTTATTCTTATTCATTGGTTCTGTGTGCATTGTGTAAAGTGAAGAGACAGAAGGGGGCAGACTATTTTGACAAGGAGAGAACGAGTGAAGGTGGTGGGGAGACCTTACATCTAGAAAATGCTGTTTTGACCGCTTATCATTTGGTGGTCAAAATGTTGCGGTAAGGGACTTGTGCAACTACTTCACTTGGTGTGTTGCTATTCTCTTTCTCTAATGTGTAAAGGACTCACTTCGACCACATCTCTGTGTGATTTACAGTGTGTCACATTGCTTCATGATCTTTTCTATTCCACTGACTATTTTTTTCAGGACTTTGTTGTCATTCATGATTTGACTTTTAGCTTATGAATACTGCATTGGATTTAATTCATGCTAACATTTAGCGCTGCACTTCTTTTATATTCCATTTATCTATAACCTATAATGATTTGCAAATCTCATAAATCATTTTATTTTATTAACAGTAGAAAATAGAAAACATATTAAATATTTGAACTGAGAAACTGTACTATTTTAAGAAAAAAAATAAGGTACTTTTGAAATTGATGGCAGCAACATGTCTCAAAAAAGTTGGGAAAGGGCAAAAAAAAAGCTGACAAAGTGGTAGTAACAAGGAAGAGTTGGAAAAACAGTTTGCAACTAATTAGATTCATTGGCAGCAGATCAGTAACAGGACTGGGTATAAAAAGGGCATCTTAGAAAGTCAGTGTCTCAGAAGCTGATGGAAGAAGAAGATAGTTGGAGGTTCACCAATCTGCATCTAAAAATTGTCAAATAATGTAAGAATAATGTTCCTCAATGTAAAATTGCAAAGTCTTTAAATATTCTGTGTCATCATCTACAGTACATAATATCATAAAATGATTCTGAGAATCTGGAGAAATCTCTGTGCGCAAGGGACAAGGCCGAAATGCAATATTAGAACCCCATGATCTTGGGACCCTCAGACAGCATTGCATTAAAAACAAGCATGATTCTTTAAAGGACATCACTACACGGGCTCAGGAATACTTCCAAACATCACTGTCTGTGATGTAGTTCACCATGCCAACTAAAAATCCAAGTCAAAGTGGAACTATAGGCAAATCTTTTTTTTCTCATTTTGGATAGCGTAAGGGAGGGTTATAACCCCTATCAGATTTTTTTTTCGCCATCTGTCCCATTGCAGAGATTTCTCTTCACTTTCTGTCCCATGGTCAAACAGGAAGTGAGAAGAAATCCCTGAAAATTAAGAGAATTCCTTGGGGACCGCCAGGTCACCAGAACTAATGTCCCCATTGGAAGGTTTCCCCTCCATTTCTTTTCTGGGGACATCCCAAAATGTGTGATTTTCTTTTACGTTCACTTTCAATGCTAATGGTAAACAGGATAAATGGAGTGGGTGAATCTCCTTAACAGGGGCAGAGACAGCAATAAAATGGACAGGTGTTCTAATCCATCTCTATTTTATCCAAAACTAAGAAAAAAGTATTGCCTTTAGTTTAAAGCTCTATCATGTGAAGAAGAATCCATATCTGAATATGATCCAAAAACACCGGAATCTTCTCTGGGCCAAAGCTCATTTAACATGGTCTCTTGCAAAGTAGAAAAATGTTCTGTGGTCGGATGAATTGAAACTTGACATTCTATTTGGCAACCATGGATCTGCATCCTCCAGACTAAAGAGGCCCTTGACTCTCAACATTAGGACAAGATGCCTTTCAAGGAGGGAGGCTTTGCTGTCCCCTATTTCAAGGTACCCCCCTATTGTTGACAGGCATGTGGCCTTGTATATCACAGGAAGGGGCAGGTGAACACTTGCTGCTCTCCCTTTCCTTGCCACTCAGACTGCATGTCTGGATAAGGGTCTGAATAAAATATTAAAGAGAACCAAATTTTTTTTTTTACTTTTTATATAACTTTTATATCACCACGTGCAACTTTAAGGCATCCCCCAGCATGCTATTTAGAAGATTTGCATATGATTATTGTAGCCCTTTAAGCTGCATGAAGAGACCCTCTCCCCTCTGAACTTTTTTTTTTTTTGCATTTGTACACACCCCCCATGGCAGTGTTCAGCTTTCCATATCCCCATGTCAGATCATTTACTTTTCAGACAAAAAGAGGAACAGCTCTGACCTGTTCTCTGCTATGATTTGTAACTACACAGTGCCATGTCCTAAGGGATTTTCATGTTTTGAAATTCTCCTCAGTAAAATTCTATTTTTCTTAGTCTGGGAGTGTTCAGTGGGGAGGTGTTGGCATTTTTTACCAATTTGTAAACTAGGGTTTCTGTAGGTAAAAAAATATTTAACATATTTTAATCACTTCAATTACGTGCATTTTTACCCCCTTCCTGCCCAGGCCAATTTTCATCTTTCAGTGCTGTTGCACTTTGAATGACAATTGCACAGTCATGCAACACTGGCAGTGCAAGGAGCTGCCAAGGCGGGCAGGCTTTTAGATCCCTTATCCCCTACCACTAGGATAGTCTGCCTGTTAGAAAGACATGCCTGCAGCTGACCTGTGTGGATCTGGTGAAGCACGCTGTGCCATGTTTTTAGAATTTTGTGTCCACGGCCAGGAAACTCCCCAGACCTTAAACCTATTGAGAACTTGTGGTCAATCCAAGAGGCTGGTGAACATAAACCCCACAAATTCTGACAAACTACAAGCATTGATTATGCAAGAATGGGCTGCCATCAGTCAGGATGTGACCCAGAAGTTAATTGACAGCAAGCCAGGGCAAATTGCAGAGGTCTTAAAAAAGAAGGGTCAGCACTAGAGTTGCGCGAACCTCTGGAAATTCGGGTTCTGCTGGTCCGGCCGAACTTCGGGACAAAGTCCGGGTCCGGACGGAACCCGAACGATCGCACGGACACCGAACCCCATTGAAATCAATGGGGACCCGAACTTTTAGGCACAAAAATGGCTGTAACAAAGTCCTGGAAAGCCCTAGAGGGCTGCAAAAGGAAGTAAAATGGGGGTAAGGGTAGGGCAAGTGCCCTACAAAAAAATGGGGATAGGGAAAATAAATTAAAATCAAATAAAAAAATGGGAAGGGGGTGGATGTGGAGTAGGAGCCTAGAGGTTGACTAGGCCGTGACGGTGGCAGTGTAGGTGGAAGTGGCGGTGGTAGAGGAGTAGGAGGAGGTAGCCAACTTGGTATTTTTTTTTTTTGTATTGAGGCCTATTCAAAAAAACAAGTATATAAATGGCTGTGTGAGTCCGGTCTAAATGTTTATTCTGCAAAAGGTACAGACAAGTCTTGTGGGATCCATGCCTGATTCATTTTAATAAAGGTAAGCGTGTCCACGTTGGATGTGGACAAACGGCTCCGCTTGCCTGTGATAACGCCCCCTGACGTGCTAAACACACGTTCCGACAATACACTGGCTGCAGGGCAGGCCAACACCTCCAAGGCATAAAGGGCAAGCTCAGGCCATGTGGCCAATTTGGAGACCCAGAAGTTGAATGGGGCAGACCCATCAGTCAGTACGTGTAGGCGTGTGCCCACATACTCTTGCACCATGTTGCTGAAATGCTGCCTCCTGCTAAGACGTTGTCTATCGGCTGGTTGTGCTGTTTGTTGTGGCGGGCTGCTGACAAAGCTTTGCCACATTTTAGCCATGCTAACCCTGCCTTCTGAGGTGCTGGCGGTGGCACAGCTGCGTTGGTGGCCTCCTCCTCTACCTTCACCTTGTGCTTCCGCTGAGCCCCCGGTGTCATTTGGGAATGCCCTCAGCAGCGCCTCTACCAGTGTGCGCTTGTAGTTGCGCATCTTCCTCTCACGCTCCAGTGAGGGGATTAAGGATGGCACGTTGTCCTTGTAACGGGGATCCAGCAGGGTGGCCACCCAGTAATCAGAGGAAGTTACAATGTGGGCAACTCGGCTGTCGTTGCGCAGGCACTGCAGCATGTAGTCGGCCATGTGTGCCAGGCTGCCCACAGGCAAAGACAAGCTGTCCTCTGTGGGAGGTATATCATCTGTGTCCTCTGTATCCCCCCAGCCACGCTCCAGTGATGCCCACGAGCTGCGTTGGGTGCCACCCTGCTGCAATTCCTCCTCCTCCTCCTCCTCATCTTCCTCGTCTTCCTCGTCCTCCAGAACTGTGCCCTGGCT
>BLSH010026318.1:4146-14738 GCA_018402905.1 Glandirana rugosa
GACCGGGATAACGTCATGATCAAAAAAAGTCTTGTTATTTGACAGGGAGTCTCGTGGTTGTCCTTGTTCCGGGATTACGTCAATATGAACAAAAATCTTGCTATTAGTGAGAGAGTCTCGTCGTTGTCCTTGGACCGGGATTACGTCAACATCAACACAAATCTTGCTATTTGAAAGGGAGTTTCGTGGTTGTCCTTGGACCGGGATCACGTCAACATCAACTAAAGTTCCTGTTGGTGCTCTGAGGGACAGTTTATTGTTCTGAAAAAAACTAGTACTGCAATAGGGCCAGGTTCTGGTTGGTGCTCTGAAGGAGAGTTTATCATTCTAAAAACAACTACTACTGCATTAGGGCCTTATTCCTGTTGGTGCTTTGAGGGAGAGTTTATCGTTCTTAAAACAACTACTACTGCAATAGGGCCAGGTTTCGGTTGGTGCTCTGACGGACAGTTTATCGTTCTAAAAACAACTACAACTGCATTAGGGCAAAGTTCCTGTTGTTGCTCTGAGGGACAGTTTATCGTTCTAAAAACAACTACTACTGCAATAGGGCCAGCTTCCGGTTGGTGCTCTGAGCGACATTTTATCGTTCTAAAAACAACTACTACTGCAATAGGGCCAGGTACCTGTTTGTGCTCTGAGGGACAGTTTATCGTTCTAAAAACAACTACAACTGCATTAGGGCCAGGGTCCTGCAGGTGCTTTGAGGGAGAGTTTATTGTTCTAAAAACAACTACAACTGCATTAGTGCCAGGTTTCTGTTGGTGCTTTGAAGGAGAGTTTATCGTTCTAAAAACAACTACAACTGCATTAGGGCTAGGTTCCTGTTTGTGCTCTGAGGGAGAGATTATCGTTCTAAAAACAACTACTACTGCATTATAGCAAGGTTCCTTTTGGTGCTCTGAGTTACAGTTTATCGTTCTAAAAACAACTACAACTGTATTAGGGCCTTGTTCCTGTTTGTGCTTTGAGGGAGAGTTTATCGTTCTAAAAACAACTACTACTGCATTAGGGGCAGGTTCCTGTTTGTGCTCTGAGGGACAGTTTATCGTTCTAAAAACAACTACAACTGCATTAGGGCCAGGTTCCTGTTGGTGCTCTGAGCGACAGTTTATCGTTCTAAAAACAATTACTACTGCAATAGGGAGAGATTATCGTTCTAAAAACAACTACTACTGCTTTAGGGCCAGGTTCCTGTTGTTGCTCTGAGGGACAGTTTATCGTTCTAAAAACAACTACTACTGCAATAGGGCCAGGTTCCGGTTGGTGCTCTGAGGGACAGTTTATCGTTCTAAAAACAACTACAACTGCATTAGGGCCAGGTTCCGGTTGGTGCTCTGAGCGACATTTTATCGTTGTAAAAACAACTACTACTGCAATAGGGCCAGGTACCTGTTTGTGCTCTGAGGGACAGTTTATCGTTCTAAAAACAACTACAACTGCATTAGGGCCAGGGTCCTGCTGGTGCTTTGAGGGAGAGTTTATTGTTCTAAAAACAACTACAACTGCATTAGTGCCAGGTTTCTGTTGGTGCTTTGAAGGAGAGTTTATCGTTCTAAAAGCAACTACAACTGCATTAGGGCTAGGTTCCTGTTTGTGCTCTGAGGGAGAGATTATCGTTCTAAAAACAACTACTACTGCATTATAGCAAGGTTCCTTTTGGTGCTCTGAGTTACAATTTATCGTTCTAAAAACAACTACAACTGCATTAGGGCCTTGTTCCTGTTTGTGCTTTGAGGGAGAGTTTATCGTTCTAAAAACAACTACTACTGCATTAGGGACAGGTTCCTGTTTGTGCTCTGAGGGACAGTTTATCGTTCTAAAAACAACTACAACTGCATTAGGGCCAGGTTCCTGTTGGTGCTTTGAGGGAAGGTTTATTGTTCTAAACACAACTACAACTGCATTAGGGCCAGGTTCCTGTTGGTGCTCTGAGCGACAGTTTATCATTCTAAAAACAATTACTACTGCAATAGGGAGAGATTATCGTTCTAAAAACAACTACTACTGCTTTAGGGCCAGGTTCCTGTTGTTGCTCTGAGGGACAGTTTATCGTTCTAAAAACAACTACTACTGCAATAGGGCCAGGTTCCGGTTGGTGCTCTGAGGGACAGTTTATCGTTCTAAAAACAACTACAACTGCATTAGGGCCAGGTTCCTGCTGGTGCTTTGAGGGAGAGTTGGTCATTCTAAAAACAACTACTACTGCAATAGGTCCAGGTTCTGTTTGGTACTCTGAGGGAGAGTTTATCATTCTAAAAACAACTACTACTGCATTAGGGCCTTGTTCCTGTTGGTGCTTTGAGGGAGAATTTATCGTTCTAAAAACAACTATTACTGCAATAGGGCCTTGTTCCTGTTGGTGCTCTGAGGGACAGTTTATCGTTCTAAAAACAACTACAACTGCATTAGGGACAGGTTCCTGTTTGTGCTCTGAGTGACAGTTTATCATTCTAAAAGCAACTACAACTGCATTAGGGCAAGGTTCCTGTTTGTGCTCTGAGGGAGAGATTATTGTTCTAAAAACAACTACTACTGCAATAGGGCCAGGTTCCGGTTGGTGCTCTGAGGGACAGTTTATCATTCTTAAAACAACTACTACTGCATTAGGGCCTTGTTCCTGTTGGTGCTTTGAGGGAGAATTTATCGTTCTAAAAACAACTATTACTGCAATAGGGCCTTGTTCCTGTTGGTGCTCTGAGGGACAGTTTATCCTTCTAAAAACAACTACAACTGCATTAGGGACAGGTTCCTGTTTGTGCTCTGAGTGACAGTTTATCATTCTAAAAGCAACTACAACTGCATTAGGGCAAGGTTCCTGTTTGTGCTCTGAGGGAGAGATTATCGTTCTAAAAACAACTACTACTGCAATAGGGCCAGGTTCCGGTTGGTGCTCTGAGGGACAGTTTATCATTCTTAAAACAACTACTACTGCATTAGGGCCTTGTTCCTGTTGGTGCTTTGAGGGAGAGTCTATCGTTCTAAAACAACTACTACTGCAATAGGGCCAGGTTTCTGATGGCGCTCTGAGGGACAGTTTATCGCTCTAAAAACAACTACAACTGCATTAGGGTCAGGTTCCTGTTGGTGCTTTGAGGGAGAGTTTATCGTTCTAAAAACAACTACAACTGCATTAGGGCCAAGTTCCTGTTTGTGCTCTGAGGGAGAGATTATCGTTCTAAAAACAACTACTACTGCATTATGGCAAGGTACCTGTTGGTGCTCTGAGAGATAGTTTATCGTTCTAAAAACAACTACTTCTGCAATAGGGCCAGGTTCCTGTTTGTGCTCTGAGGGAGAGATTATCGTTCTAAAAACAACTACAACTGCATTAGGGCCAGGTTCCTGTTGGTGCTCTGAGGGACAGTTTATCGTTCTAACAACAACTCCCACTGCATTAGGGCCAGGTTCCTGTTGGTGCTTTGAGGGAGAGTTTATCATTCTAAAAACAACTACTATTGCATTAGGGCCTTGTTCCTGTTGGTGCTTTGAGGGAGAGTTTATCGTTCTAACAACAACTACAACTGCATTAGGGCCAGGTTCCTGTTGGTGCTCTGAGGGACAGTTTATCGTTCTAAAAACAACTACTACTGCAATAGGGCCAGGTTCCTGTTTGTGCTCTGAGGGACAGTTTATTGTTCTAAAAACAACTACAACTGCATTAGGGCAAGGTTCCTGTTTGTGCTCTGAGGGAGAGATTATCGTTCTAAAAAACAACTACTTCTGCTTTAGGACCAGGTTCCTGTTGTTGCTCTGAGGGACAGTTTATCGTTCTAAAAACAACTACTACTGCAATGGGGCCAGGTTCCGGTTGGTGCTCTCAGGGACAGTTTATCGTTCTAAAAACAATTACTACTGCAATAGGGCCAGGTTCCTGTTTGTGCTCTGAGGGACAGTTTATCGTTCTATAAACAACTACAACTGCATTAGGGCAAGGTTCCTGTGGTTGCTCTGAGGGACAGTTTATCGTTCTAAAAACAACTACTACTGCAATAGGGCCAGGTTCCTGTTTGTGCTCTGAGGGACAGTTTATCGTTCTAAAAAAAACTACTACTGCATTAGGACCTTGTTCCTGTTGGTGCTTTGAGGGAGAATTTATCGTTTCTAAAACAACTACAACTGCATTAGGGCCAGGTTCCTGCTGGTGCTTTGAGGGAGAGTTTATCGTTCTAAAAACAACTACTACTGCTTTATTGCCACATTCCTGTTGTTGCTCTGAGGGACAGTTTATCATTCTAAAAACAACTACTACTGCAATATGGCCAGGTTCCTGTTGTTGCTCTGAGGGACAGTTTATCGTTCTAAAAACAACTACTACTGCAATAGGGCCAGGTTCCTGTTGGTGCTCTGAGGGACAGTTTATCGTTCTAAAATCAACTACAACTGCACTAGGGCCAGGTTCCTGTTGGTGCTTTGAGGGAAAGTTTATCGTTCTAAACACAACTACAACTGCATTAGGGCCAGGTTCCTGTTGCTGCTCTGAGAGAGTGATTATCGTTCTAAAAACAAGTATAACTGCATTAGGGCCTTGTTCCTGTTGGTGCTCTGAGGGACAGTTTATTGTTCTGAAAAAAACTAGTACTGCAATAGGGCCAGGTTCTGGTTGGTGCTCTGAAGGAGAGTTTATCATTCTAAAAACAACTACTACTGCATTAGGGCCTTATTCCTGTTGGTGCTTTGAGGGAGAGTTTATCGTTCTTAAAACAACTACTACTGCAATAGGGCCAGGTTCCGGTTGGTGCTCTGACGGACAGTTTATCGTTCTAAAAACAACTACAACTGCATTAGGGCAAGGTTCCTGTTGTTGCTCTGAGGGACAGTTTATCGTTCTAAAAACAACTACTACTGCAATAGGGCCAGGTTCCGGTTGGTGCTCTGAGCGACATTTTATCGTTCTAAAAACAACTACTACTGCAATAGGGCCAGGTACCTGTTTGTGCTCTGAGGGACAGTTTATCGTTCTAAAAACAACTACAACTGCATTAGGGCCAGGGTCCTGCTGGTGCTTTGAGGGAGAGTTTATTGTTCTAAAAACAACTACAACTGCATTAGTGCCAGGTTTCTGTTGGTGCTTTGAGGGAGAGTTTATCGTTCTAAAAACAACTACAACTGCATTAGGGCTAGGTTCCTGTTTGTGCTCTGAGGGAGAGATTATCGTTCTAAAAATAACTACTACTGCATTATAGCAAGGTTCCTTTTGGTGCTCTGAGTTACAGTTTATCGTTCTAAAAACAACTATAACTGCATTAGGACCTTGTTCCTGTTTGTGCTTTGAGGGAGAGTTTATCGTTCTAAAAACAACTACTACTGCATTAGGGACAGGTTCCTGTTTGTGCTCTGAGGGACAGTTTATCGTTCTAAAAACAACTACAACTGCATTAGGGCCAGGTTCCTGTTGGTGCTTTGAGGGAAGGTTTATTGTTCTAAACACAACTACAACTGCATTAGGGCCAGGTTCCTGTTGGTGCTCTGAGCGACAGTTTATCGTTCTAAAAACAATTACTACTGCAATAGGGAGAGATTATCGTTCTAAAAACAACTACTACTGCTTTAGGGCCAGGTTCCTGTTGTTGCTCTGAGGGACAGTTTATCGTTCTAAAAACAACTACTACTGCAATAGGGCCAGGTTCCGGTTGGTGCTCTGAGGGACAGTTTATCGTTCTAAAAACAACTACAACTGCATTAGGGCCAGGTTCCTGCTGGTGCTTTGAGGGAGAGTTTATCGTTCTAAAAACAACTACTACTGCAATAGGTCCAGGTTCTGTTTGGTACTCTGAGGGAGAGTTTATCATTCTAAAAACAACTACTACTGCATTAGGGCCTTGTTCCTGTTGGTGCTTTGAGGGAGAATTTATCGTTCTAAAAATAACTATTACTGCAATAGGGCCTTGTTCCTGTTGGTGCTCTGAGGGACAGTTTATCGTTCTAAAAACAACTACAACTGCATTAGGGACAGGTTCCTGTTTGTGCTCTAAGTGACAGTTTATCATTCTAAAAGCAACTACAACTGCATTAGGGCAAGGTTCCTGTTTGTGCTCTGAGGGAGAGATTATCGTTCTAAAAACAACTACTACTGCTTTAGGGCCAGGTTCCTGTTGTTGCTCTGAGGGACAGTCTATCATTCTAAAAACAACTACTACTGCAATAGGGCCAGGTTCCGGTTGGTGCTCTGAGGGACAGTTTATCGTTCTAAAAAAAAATACAACTGCATTAGGGCCAGATTCCTGCTGGTGCTTTGAGGGAGAGTTTATTATTCTAAAAACAACTACTACTGCAATAGGGCCAGGTTCCTGTTGGTGCTCTGAGGGACAGTTTATCGTTCTAAAAACAACTACAACTGCACTAGGGCCAGGTTCCTGTTGGTGCTTTCAGGCAGAGTTTATCGTTCTAAAAACAACTACAACTGCATTAGGGCCAGGTTCCTGTTGGTGCTTTGAGGGAGAGTTTATTGTTCTAAACACAACTACAACTGCATTAGGGCCAGGTTCCTGTTGGTGCTCTGAGCGACAGTTTATTGTTCTAAAAACAATTACTACTGCAATAGGGCCAGGTTCCTGTTTGTGCTCTGAGGGACAGTTTATTGTTCTAAAAACAACTACAACTGCATTAGGGCAAGGTTCCTGTTGTTGCTCTGAGGGACAGTTTATCATTCTAAAAACAACTACTACTGCAATAGGGCCAGGTTCCGGTTGGTGCTCTGAGCGACATGTTATCGTTCTAAAAACAACTACTACTGCAATAGGGCCAGGTTCCTGTTTGTGCTCTGAGGGACAGTTTATCGTTCTAAAAACAACTACAACTGCATTAGGGCCAGGGTCCTGCTGGTGCTTTGAGGGAGAGTTTATTGTTCTAAAAACAACTACAACTGCATTAGTGCCAGGTTTCTGTTGGTGCTTTGAGGGAGAGTTTATCGTTCTAAAAACAACTACAACTGCATTAGGGCTAGGTTCCTGTTTGTGCTCTGAGGGAGAGATTATCGTTCTAAAAACAACTACTACTGCATTATAGCAAGGTTCCTTTTGGTGCTCTGAGTTACAGTTTATCGTTCTAAAAACAACTACTACTGCATTAGGGCCTTGTTCCTGTTGGTGCTCTGAGTGACAGTTTATCGTTCTAAAAACAACTACAACTGCATTAGGGCAAGGTTCCTGTTGGTGCTCTGAGGGACAGTTTATCGTTCTAAAAACAGCTACTACTGCAATAGGGCCAGGTTCCTGTTTGTGCTCTGAGGGACAGTTTATCGTTCTAAAAACAACTACAACTGCATTAGGGCAAGGTTCCAGTTGCTGCTTTGAGGGAGAGATTATCGTTCTAAAAACAACTACTGCTGCATTAGGGCCTTGTTCCTGTTGGTGCTTTGAGGGAGAGTTTATCGTTCTAAAAACAACTACTACTGCAATAGGGCCAGGTTCCTGTTGGTGCTCTGAGGGACAGTTTATCGTTCTAAAAACAACTACAACTGCACTAGGGCCAGTTTCCTGTTGGTGCTTTGAGGGAAAGTTTATTGTTCTAAACACAACTACAACTGCATTAGGGCCAGGTTCCTGTTGGTGCTCTGAGCGACAGTTTATCGTTCTAAAAACAACTACTACTGCAATAGGGAGAGATTATCGTTCTAAAAACAACTACTACTGCTTTAGGGCCTGGTTCCTGTTGTTGCTCTGAGGGACAGTTTATCGTTCTAAAAACAACTACTACTGCAATAGTGCCAGGTTCCTGTTGGTGCTCTGAGGGACAGTTTATCGTTCTAAAAACAACTACAACTGCATTAGGGCCAGGTTCCTGCTGGTGCTTTGAGGGAGAGTTTATCGTTCTAAAAACAACTACTACTGCAGTAGGTCCAGGTTCTGTTTGGTACTCTGAGGGAGAGTTTATCATTCTAAAAACAACTACTACTGCATTAGGGCCTTGTTCCTGTTGGTGCTGTGAGGGAGAATTTATCGTTCTAAAAACAACTACTACTGCAATAGGGCCTTGTTCCTGTTGGTGCTCTGAGGGACAGTTTATCGTTCTAAAAACAACTACTACTGCAATAGGGCCAAGTTCCTGTTTGTGCTCTGAGGGACAGTTTATCGTTCTAAAAACAAATACAACTGCATTAGGGCAAGGTTTCAGTTGCTGCTTTGAGGGAGAGTTTATCGTTCTAAAAACAACTACTGCTGCATTAGGGCCAGGTTCCTGTTGGTGCTTTGAGGGAAAGTTTATCGTTCTAAACACAACTACAACTGCATTATAGCCAGGTTCCTGTTGGTGCTCTGAGCGACAGTTTATCGTTCTAAAAACAATTACTACTGCAATAGGGCCAGGTTCCTGTTTGTGCTCTGAGGGACAGTTTATCGTTCTAACAACAACTACAACTGCATTAGGGCAAGGTTCCTGTTGTTGCTCTGAGGGACAGTTTATCATTCTAAAAACAACTACTACTGCAATAGAGCCAGGTTCCGGTTGGTGCTCTGAGGGACAGTTTATTGTTCTAAAAACAACTACTACTGCATTAGGGCCTTATTCCTTTTGGTGCTTTGAGGGAGGGTTTATTGTTCTAAAAACAACTACTACTGCAATAGGGCCAGGTTCCTGTTGGAGCTCTGAGTGACAGTTTATCGTTCTAAAAACAACTACTACTGCAATAGGGCCAGGTTCCTGCTGTTGCTCTAAGGGACAGTTTATCGTTCTACAAACAACTACAACTGCATTAGGACCAGGTTCCGGTTGGTGCTTTGAGGGAGAGTTTATCGTTCTAAAAACAACTACAACTGCATTAGGGCAAGGTTACTGTTTGTTTCTGAGGGAGAGATTATCGTTCTAAAAACAACTACTACTGCATTAGGGCCAGGATCCTGTTGTTGCTCTGAGGGACAGTTTATCGTTCTAAAAACAACTACAACTGCATTAGGACCAGGTTCTGGTTGGTGCTTTGAGGGAGAGTTTATCGTTCTAAAAACAACTACTACTGCATTAGGGCAAGGTTACTGTTTGTGCTCTGAGGGAGAGATTATCGTTCTAAAAACAACTACTACTGCATTAGGGCCAGGATCCTGTTGGTGCCCTGAGGGACAGTTTATTGTTCTAAAAACAACTACTACTGCAATAGGGCCAGGATCCGTTTGGTACTCTGATGCTAGAGTTTATCGTTCTAAAAACAACTACTACTGCATTATTGCCTTGTTCCAGTTGGTGCTTTGAGGGAGAATTTATCGTTCTAAAAACAACTACTACTGTAATAGGGCCAGGTTCCTGTTGGTGCTTTGAGGGAGAGTTTATCGTTCTAAAAACAACTACTACTGCATTAGATCCTTGATCCTGTGGGTGCTTTGAGGGAAAGTTTATCGTTCTAAAAACTACTACTACTGCATTAGGGCCAGGTTCCGGTTGGTGCTCTGACGGACAGTTTATCGTTCTAAAAACAACTACTACTGCAGTAGGGCCAGATTCCTGTTTGTGCTCTGAGGGAGAGTTTATCGTTCTAAAAACAACTACAAATGTATTAGGGCCAGGTGCCTGTTGGTGCTTTGAGGGAGAGTTTATCGTTCTAAAAACAACTACAACTGCATTAGGGCCAGGTTCCTGTTTGTGCTCTGAGGGAGAATTTATCGTTCTAAAAACATCTACAACTGCATTAGGGCCAGGTTCCTGTTGGTGCTCTGAGGGACAGTTTATTGTTCTGAAAAAAACTACTACTGCAATAGGGCCAGGTTCTGGTTGGTGCTCTGATGGAGAGTTTATCGTTCTAAAAACAACTACTACTGCATTAGGGCCTTGTTCCTGTTGGTGCTTTGAGGGAGAGTTTATCGTTCTTAAAACAACTACTACTCCAATAGGGCCAGGTTCCTTTTGGTGCTCTGAGGGAGAATTTATTGTTCTAATAACAACTACAACTGCATTAGGGCCAGGTTCCTGTTGGTGCTCTGAGGGACAGTTTATCGTTCTAAAAAAAAATACAACTGCATTAGGGCCAGGTTCCTGCTGGTGCTTTGAGGGAGAGTTTATTGTTCTAAAAACAACTACTACTGCAATAGGGCCAGGTTCCTGTTGGTGCTCTGAGGGACAGTTTATCGTTCTAAAAACAACTACAACTGCACTAGGGCCAGGTTCCTGTTGGTGCTTTCAGGCAGAGTTTATCGTTCTAAAAACAACTACAACTGCATTAGGGCCATTTTCCTGTTGGTGCTTTGAGGGAGAGTTTATTGTTCTAAACACAACTACAACTGCATTAGGGCCAGGTTCCTGTTGGTGCTCTGAGCGACAGTTTATTGTTCTAAAAACAATTACTACTGCAATAGGGCCAGGTTCCTGTTTGTGCTCTGAGGGACAGTTTATCGTTCTAAAAACAACTACAACTGCATTAGGGCAAGGTTCCTGTTGTTGCTCTGAGGGACAGTTTATCATTCTAAAAACAACTACTACTGCAAAAGGGCCAGGTTCCGGTTGGTGCTCTGAGCGACATGTTATCGTTCTAAAAACAACTACTACTGCAATAGGGCCAGGTTCCTGTTTGTGCTCTGAGGGACAGTTTATCGTTCTAAAAACAACTACAACTGCATTAGGGCAAGGTTCCTGTTGTTGCTCTGAGGGACAGTTTATCATTCTAAAAA
>BLSH010026341.1:26113-39384 GCA_018402905.1 Glandirana rugosa
TGCCTCATCATCAGTGCCACCTCATCAGTGCCGCCTCATCAGTGCCAATCAGTACTGCCACATCAGTGCCCGTCAGTGTAGCCTCATCAGTGCCCACCAGTGATGGAGAAAATTTACTTATTTACAAAGTTTTGTGACAAAAATAGAGAATTTTTTTTTTTTTTTCAAAATTTTCGGTCTTTTTTTATTTGTAGCGCAAAAAATAAAAACCGCAGGGGTGATCAAATACCACCAATAGAAAGCTCTATTTGTGGGAACAAAATGATAAAAACTTTGTTTGGGTACAGCGTCGCACGACCGCGCAATTGTCATTCAAAGCGCAGCAGCACTGAAAACTGAAAATTGGTCTGGTAGTAAAGGGTTCTAAGTGCATAGTATTGAAGTGGTTAAATAAAACCGGGACTAACTGAACTACTGTTCTGCAAACATCTGGAAACTGTGTGTGTCACTCTAACAAAAACCGGGACTAACTGAACTACTGTTCTGCAAACATCTGGAAACTGTGTGTGTCACTTTAAATGAAACCGGGACTAACTGTACTACTGTTCTGCAAACATCTGGAAAGTCTGTGTGTCACTTTAACAAAAACTGGGGCGAACCCATATCACTGTTCTGCAAACATCTAGAAACTGTGTGTGAAACTACAGCATAGAGAAGAACTTTGCAGAGGTCATATTTACACCTTCAGGGACCCTAAAGGGGCCAACCAGCTCTCTTCTCATGATTCCGGCCCAAAACATGACTCCACCACCGCTTTGCTGATGTTGCAGCCTTGTTTGAACAGGGTGGTCGTCCATCAACCATCCACTACTCCATCCATCTGGACCATCCAGGGTTGCGCGGCACTCATCAGTGAACAGGACTGTTTGAAAATTAGTCTTCATGTATTTTTCTGCCCAATGCAGCCATTTTGCTTGTGAGCATTGGTTAGTGGTGGCCGAATGGAAGGTTTATGCACAGTTGCAAGACTCTGGAGGACTCTACACCTTGATGTCCGTGGGACTCCAGAGGCACCAGCAGCTTCAAATATCTGTTTGCTGCTATGTAATGGTGTTTTAGCAGCTGCTCTCTTGATCAGATGCATGGATCTGGCAGAAATCTTCCTCAATGTGCCTTTATCTGCACGAACCCATCTGTGCTCTGAATCAGCCACAAATCTCTTAATAGTGTGATGATCACGCTTACGTTTTTGTGAAATATCTAATGTTTTCATACCTCGTCCAAGGCATTGAACTATTTCACTCTTTTTGGCAGCAGAGAGATCCTTTTTCTTCCCCATATTGCTTAGTGCTCTGCTTAATAATGTGGAACACCCTCCTTTAGTAGTTTTTCCTTTAATTGGGCTCACCTGGCAATCTAATTATCACAAGTGTCCGAGATTGTTTTCAGTGATCAAAAGAGCCCTGAGGCACAATGCCATCCATGAGTTAAACTGAAGAACAAAATATTTAATCTTTGTGACACTGAAATATAATTTGCATAATAATTTGGAACAGGGTGTACTAACCAGCTTTTCACTTAGCATGATCACATCAGCTTACATTTCATAACCGCCAAGTCAACTACCAGTGTTTTCCAGACAGTCACTATAGAGATTTTTGCCGCAAGGAGCATAAAATAGATGAGCGCCTGAGTATGTTTGGGGATATCAGCGGCTCATTGAGGGGGGGGGGCACTCTGGGATTCTATGTTTACTTGTGTTACAGAATAGATCAGTGCATGAACTCTCACCCAGAACCTTAGCACATGTCCACCAGCTGTGAACAGCTGACCACAGCCCCTGAAGCACAAGGGAAGTGCCCTTATACATTTACATATACATATATTTTAGAAAGATGGTCCGGTACCAAGGACCAAGTACCATTGAGAAAGGACATTGTAGCCCGCTGCCACCAGAGCGTATTCATAATACTCTTATGCATCCATGAGGACCAGAACCACCAGTCAGATAAATCGATTTCCTCCCCAAATCCCGTTCACGTGTCAACATGTAGGGCAATTTTCCAGGTGGATAGACAAACAATTTGTAAAGCATCAAGATCCTCCCTTTCTGAGCCTCACCACAAAACCATCTAGGCTGTACGTGATCTGTGCAAGATCTGTTGCTATCAGAAATTCTCAGACGGGGGCATCTTCAACTGCTGCACAAAGTAGGACAGGGGCTGGGTACCCTTATGGTCAATAAAGTGACCTATTCTATACAACCATTATTGACCCACCACTGAAAATCATGCAGACATAGACCCGAAAAAAAAAGCAGGGAAAAGCAGGGTTAAGGAACAATGAAACCAAAAACATAGGAGAAGGCGCTGCTCCAATTAATGACTCAAGATGTATTAAATAAACACAGCAAATACAGTATATGGCGATAAAGCCTACCAGCTGCCCCTTTAAGGTGTAAAAAACACCCTTAGATGAACCAAAAAACAGAAAGAAGGGTGCTTAATATGTACAAAAGAATAACCAGTACTGGAGCACCAAATCACTCAAGGGTTAAGTAACATGCAATAAAGAGCTTGATGAATTTGACAATTCTGACTATTAGATGACTAAAACAGTCTATAATGCAAAAAGTCTGTGTCTTATGGAACAAGTAGATGAAAAAAGTTGCTAGGAGGGAATCCCAATTACCACTATGCCCACCGTGTGTAATAAGTGGCAGTAGCCACCTCTTATGATCAGTGGTAAGTGCCTGCTCCACATGCCAGGTGAAGTGTGCGCTTACCAGATCAATGCAGCTGACAAAGCAGCCTTCACGCTGTTTAATAAAGATCCTTCAGTGATAGTCCGTTCCTCTTCACTATCCTCCTCTGACAAGTCTCAATATAGATCTTGTGTGAAGTAGTGTCTTATATAATGGTACATAAAGTAAGACAATCCCAGGAATAGATCATGGTGCAGTAGTATTTAATTAAAACGATTTAAAACATACAAGTTTAACCACTTCAGTCCTGGAAGGATTTGCTCCCTCAACCAGTTCCCGGCTCACGTACATTTACTGTTGCAGAGTGTCAGCGTAGCGCGAATCGCCGTATATAAACGGTGATTCATACAGGCGCAGCCAGTGGGCGGGCTCTCACCGCCAGTGGCGCACTCTTGTGCTCGCCGAAAGCTCCCTGAGTGTGGCCACGGGTCGGGTAGACTCGATGTCCGCCGACGACCCGCGATCGCCTAATACAGAAGAAGAGCGGGAAACCGCCGATGTAAACATGGCGGTTCCCCATTCTGTCAGGTGGCATGACAGTGATCTACTGATCCCTGTCATCGGGATCAGTTAGATCTGTCATGCCCCTGCCCGCCCAGCCCCCACACAGTTAGAACACGCTGAGGGAACACAGTTGACCCCTTGATTGCCCTTTGCAGGTTAACCCCTTCCCTGCCAGTGACATTTATACAGTAATCAGTGGCTATTTTTAGATCTGATCGCTGTATAAATGTCAATGGTCCCAAAAACGTGTCAAAACTGTCTGCCGCAATATTGTAGTCCTGCTAGAAATCGCAGATCGCCTTTGTTACTAGTAAAAAAAAAAAACCGTCATAAATCAATTCTCATGGTTTGCAAACACGATAACTTTTGCGTAAACCAATCAATAAACTCATATTGCGATTTTATTTACCAAAAATATGTAGAAGAATACATTTCGGCCTAAACTGATGAATACATTTTTTTTTTATTGTTTTTTTGGATATGTATTATAGCAAAAAGTAAAATATATAGTTTTTTTTTTCAAAATTGTCGCTCTTTTTTTGTTTATAACACAAAAAATAAAAACCGGGGGGGGGGCGTGTCCAGAACATGAAGGAAGCAGGACGTGTGAGAGAGGAACTCCGGGGAATCCATCCACAGCCCCGTCCATCCGACCGCCAAAAGGACTGGTGAGCTCCACAAACGACAGACTGCTTCCATCCACTCCCTGCCTGGCCCAGAACCCTATATTGGGCAGATTAGCAGAGCACGAGTGGCACGATTCTGGCCGCCATAGCTCCCCCCTCCCTGCGGCTACCGCCATCCTCCAGGCCCCGGCCCAGCTCGGCTTCTACGGACTAGACCACCGCCATCCCTCACCCGGCAATGGATAACAGGCCCACCCTGTCACCCCATCCCGATCGCTTGCACGTCAGTTGCTATTCGGGGAATACAAGAGCAGACAGGACACTCCAGCCACAGCCTATTGCGGCCTAGTTACGGCCACCATCTTGCTACTCCCAGCCTCTACACCCAACAATCTAAAGGCCCAAATCCCAGCTCTAGTGGCCCTACCTGTCTAACAACCTCTTGACAGTCACACAGGGGACACCAGAAACTTCATACAGGGACTATTCTGCCAAGAAATTTGTTGAGGCCTGGTGACAGCTGCCATCTTGGTACACCATGCCCGCTCCTGAGTACCGCCACAAGCCCAGACTGCCTCCCTACACAAAAACACAGGACAGCTGACACAATAATGAAAAAAGCTTTCCAAAGCAATATCTCCAAGGTGCATGTAGGCTGTGGATGATGATAGATGGATAATCTGCTGGCTGTGGTCACCCGCCATCCTCCTGACCTCCTGTACAGCAATCGGTAGCCTGCATTGCCCCAAGAGCATGCCTTCTTTCACCTTACTGCATCAGAGCAATCCATGGTGAAGATTGGGCCAAAAGCAATGGTCCCCCCATACACTGGACCACTTTCTATGGAGGCCTGACTCCCCGGCCTCGAAACATGTAGTCCACCCAAGTCAACCCAGCCGACACATTTGATGCTAGCGGCGCGACTCAGCCGGCCCAACAGATAGATCATCCACACCCCTTATGGTGGAAGTCTTGGAAATAAAGCTACAGTCCCTACTACAATGCCTGACCCACAATATCACCAGAAAAGTTGTGAAATTGGCCCAGGAACTGAGAGGTGAGCGTGCAAAACTAGGAGAGTGCACTGATACACTTGAAAATAAATTTGATGACTTAGTACGATATATAAATGTCCTAAAAGAGGTTAATGCAGCCCTAAAGCACTCTGTTGCCCAGATCCAATCCCAACAGGAGAACCTGGAAAACTGGGAAAACCACGAGAACCTGCGGATTCGGGGGGTCCCTGAGTCTGTGGGGGATCGTGAAATTGGGCCCTACCTGCTGAGCCTCTTTAACACCATCGCACCGCTTATCCCTGACATAGATTGGCGTCTGGATCGGGCCTATAGATCCCTTGCTCCCAAGTCACCAGCAGGAACTGATCCCAGGGATATCATAATATGTTTTCACTACTATGATAGTAAAGAAGCCCTCACAATGGCTACTCGTAACAAAACAAGATTGGAATTTAAAGGCGTAAAAATACAAATCTTCAGCGATCTGTTGCCCATAACTCTCACTAATGTGTCCGTTTATAAAGCAGTGTAAAAAATCCACTGCTGACTTCTCCGGCATTCACAGAGGAGATCGTTCTCCCCTGTGTGCCTGCTTATTAAGGTGTGTAGATCCCTTCACAGTTTGTGAAGTGAAGTGATCTACAAACGCTTTAAACTGTGGAGAACGCCCTGATCTCGTGAGACATTCCGAGATTACGGCACCAAAATTCACAGAAACTCAGAGATGTCAGTTTATTAAGCAGTGATAAATTATCACTGCTCAGTAACGGACATTCTCGGAGGAGCCCGCCCAAAAAATGTATAAAATTATTAGCCCCCCTAAACTATATATGTATATATAATCACATACACACCTTATATATACATATATACACATACATTATATGCACACGTATATACACACATACATCATATACATGTATATACATATATACACATATACAGGGCAGGGGGACATGGTTAATGTGTTGGGGGGTCTGAACGAGGCAGGAGCAAGTCTATAATCTTCCTCCTTCCCCGGGATTCCCTCTTCACCCCCTCAATTCTCCACCTCTGAGCTGGTGAATCTGGGAGGGTGAATTCTGACCGTGATCACCAGTGATGTGGAGATCACCGCTTTATAAACTGGCCGTTTCTGTGTCAGTGAATGACATTTCTCCACTTGCAGAGATAATCAGTGAAGAACAGCTTCTCTCCCCATTATCTCTGCTTTATAAACCGAAAATGAGCTGTGATCAGCCGTGATCCTTGGGATCACCGCTGATCACAGTTTTATAAAAGGACACCTAAACTTCGCAGCTTTCGTCCTGTGACCACACATCTCGAAAACCACCACAGCACGTACCGTTGGGGCTTCATGGGATAGCATTCAATACTCCATGGAGATCTCCAGGAAAGCGAAACTTTTCTTCTCTCACTACTTCCAGAGGAAGACACCACTCCTCTCCCCACCACGCCAAGACCCTAACGCATACCCGGCAGGATTTGGACTCCAGCTCGTCCAAAAAAACAGAAGTCCCTCTCTACTGCTCAACGCTCATTTTCATCCCGGAACCCGACTTGAAGGATCCTCTCACCGCCTCTTATGATTATGGCTAGGCCCGACCATCCATCCTTTGTTGGGAACTCATCCCACACCCTTGGGTTGAATCAGTTATATTTGCTTATTTTTTCTTCACCTCCTGTTTACCCCCTGCCTGGAGGACGGCGGGGACCATTCCAGTCTCATCCGAAGACTCCCATGCCCCTTCATTGGACCCCAGGCCTCGGCCATGGGCTCCTGAGAGATATTTATCTCAAAAGCCTTTACTTTTGGACATTGTTGATACTCAGGTCCTTTTTGACCTGTACCTTGTTCATCAATCTATGATTACTACAGACTCACAAATGTTTTGGGCTTCTACAACTGTCTGTCTTAACCATACCTTTCTCCCTACAGGATACACCATGGACTCATTATTTACACTTCCGTATTATTGTTGTTAGCTTATATTGTACATATTCATATGTCATTAAGGGTTCTTACTTATAATGTGAATGGTTTGAACTCCATTCATAAAAGATGGTTAGCACTGAAGGAGTTGAAATCTTCTGCGGCAGACGTGGTCATGGTCCAGGAGACTCATTTCCATACAGGAGGCTCTCTAAAATTTGCCACTAAATATTTTCCTATCTCATATTTAGCTACTAGAGTTGAGCGAACCTGAACTGTAAAGTTCGGGTCCGTACCAAACTATGGGGTGTCCGTGACCCGGACCCGAACCAGGACATTTGAAAAAAGTTTGGGTTCGGGTTCTGGGTTTGGGTATTTGATCACGCATGTTAAATAGCTGCAGGGCAGCTAATCAACAAGCGTTTCACTGGTTTGCCCTTAGAAGCCATCACAGCCATGCCTACTAATAGCTACCTACTAAGGGACAGATTATTGTTCTAAAATCATTTTACTTCCTTTTGCAGCCCTTTAGCACTTTCCAGGACTTTTTTACAGTCATTTGTGTGCCGAAAGGTTTGGGTCCCCATTGACTTCAAAGGGGTTCGGGGTAAAGTTTGGGTCAAGTTCAGTACCCGGACTTTTTCCCGAAGTTCGGCTGAACCCACCGAACACGAACATCCAGGTGTTTGCTCAACTCTATTAGCTACCGATCCCTCTGGCAAAGCTGGTGTTGCCATACTAATTAGACATTCCTTCCCCTTGAGAGTGAAGTCTTGCCACTTAGATCCTGGCGGTAGGTTTATTATTCTGAACTGTGATTACCTCTCCACCTCACTCACCCTAATGAACATTTATGCCCCTAACACAGGACAAATCTCATTCCTTACTAAGCTATTCAATGAACTGGTACGCTTCTCACACCCTTTTATGATTATAGGTGGAGACTTCAACATGACTATGTCCCCCAGAAGAGACAGACGTACGCTCCTCCCATCTACCCCATCTGCTAAAATTGATCGCCTATCCACTTCTTTTCGAAAACTAAAGAGGTCACACAATTTTTTGGACATTTGGAGGATTAAACACCCTACGCATAAACAATTCACATTTTACTCCTCTCCACACAAACTATATTCAAGATTAGACCACCTCTTTGTCATGGCTCCACTCTTAACAACCACAGTTGCCTCAGAGATTAACCCCATAACTGGGTCCGACCACTCCTCTGTACAATTAGACCTCTTACTCTCATCTCCTTACCCTAGAACATGTCATTGGCGACTCAACAACTCCCTTCTATGAAACCCTGCCACCAATAGCCAACTATCTCGTGACCTATCTGAATTTTTTCAGCTGAATGCCAATTCTGTGCCAGAGATCTCTATCCTCTGGGAAGCACATAAGGCGTACTTTAGGGGCCAATGCATCTCAACAGGCTCACGTCTGAAAAAGAACTCCACTTTCCAACAGTCCTCTATCTTAGCTCAACTACTCACAGCCAAAAGATAACTTCCCCCACAGTTGCACGTTTACGTACAGTTACCTCACTTCGCAAACGTTTGAAAACTATAGATATGCACAAGTGCTCCAAATCCCTCTCCTGGGCTAAACAGAAGTTTTATGAATCCTCTAATAGACCACACAAAATGTTGGTGAATAAATTAAGATCTCATCCTTTCCACTCCTTCCCCAATTATCTTATACAGTCAGACGAATCCCCCACTCAAAACAAATGTCTAAGGTATTTGGGGACCTTTACAAACAGCTATAAAATGGAACCAGGATATTCCCCCTCCCAAGACAAGCTGGACTCTTCTTCAACTCTCTCAAACTTCCTAAATTATCACCTTCTCAAATGTCTACGCTCAATGCTGCTATTACTCCGGAAGAATTGATAGAAGTAGTTAAGAACCTACCCTCCCATAAATCCCCTGGCCCAGATGGTTTACCATACAACTATTATAAAACCTTTCTTCCCATTTTAAACCCCTATTTACTTAACCTCTACACCTCTTTGATGAAAGGCACTGTCCCCCACCTCCAATTTTTACACGCTCACATTACAGTAATCCCAAAACCCGGGAAAAACCTGACAATCCCAGACAATTATAGACCTATAATATACAAACAATGATTTAGCGCTCAAACCCTATTGAAATCAATAGTCCCGTGAATAGGGAGGAATAGAACGAATATATTGATAAATAAGTTTGTGACAGTCAATAATAGTGAAACATAAGGTGTGCAAATTCTTCAGTGGAGGTGATGTAACAACATCGCTTAAGGACGCAGGTGAGATCCTCAAATAAAGGTAAATTGGAGGCTTACCAGACACCCATTGGGTAAAGGCATAGAACCATCTCAAGGGGATCCCGGCAGTGGAGATCTCATCACACTCAGGATGTTCTCAGGTAGGGGCGGGGGAAGAGAGACATCTTCACATCGGTTCCGGATCCTTGCAGGCCTTCTTTCCAATGGGTGGTGCGTCACACAATCCTTGACGATGGAGTAGGTCTTACTTGTAAGACAGAGTTGTCACGGAGACACCTCTCCGTAATGTGAGCAGGTGGAAGGTGAAGTTGGCCAATGGTCCAAAAATGGGTGAGCAACCGAGGGGGACGAGAGAAGACTCGGAATAGTGTAAAACCCCAAGGGATGAGGTATATTTATTAAGTAACAATAAAAATCCTTCAGGTCCAAACATCAGATAAGATAATACTGGTTTGTAACTGTAAGCAGCACTTCGAAGTATCAGGCTTCCCTTGTCTTAATTATAGACCTATAGCTCTACTTAATTCAGACTACTAGATCTTCAAGAAACTCTTAGTTAACAGACTTTCCCCCTTACTCCCCAAACTTATACACAGAGACCAAGTCGGCTTCGTCCCTTCCAGACATGCTGACAATAATACCAGACGCACAATAGATCTTATACATTTATTAGATAAAACTTCTCGCCCTTCCCTAATCCTAAGTCTAGACGCCCAAAAGGCATATAACAGGCTAAGTTGGCCATATATGTTTTTCACCTTGTCACGCTTTGGTTCTACAGGCCCCTTTATCTCAGCTTTTACCGCCTTATACTCAAGCCCAATATCCCAAGTACATCTGTCCTCTTTCCTATCTTTCTCCTTCCCTCTCAGCAACGGCACTAGACATGGCTGTCCCCTATCTCCTCTACTCTTCATACTTTGTTTAGAACCCCTAGCAGAAACAATTCGTACACACCCCAACATAAGTGGAGTATCCTTACGCCAAAGAGAATATAAGTTGTCTCTTTTTGCTGACAACATCCTGCTGAAACTGACGAACCTACACATATCCCTCCCCAACCTCCACTCCCTCTTGACGGAGTTCAGTAAGCTTTCCGGATATAAAGTCAACACAACTAAAACAGAAGCTCTTCCCATACACAATCCTCCTTCGCTCCTTACCACTCCACAAAACAATTTCTCCTACCATTGGTGCTCCACTTCTCTCAAATATTTGGGAATTCATCTTACTGCATCCTACTCTACCCTTTACCAAGCTAACTATCCCTCTCTAATTACAGAGATTAACCGTCTCCTACGGCAATGGGAGGACTACCCGCTGTCTCTTCTGGGTAGGATTAACGTCCTTAAGATGTCAATACTTCCCAAATTGTTATATTGCTTTGAAACACTGCCCGTAGATATCCCTATGGTACAACTTAAATCTATTTAAAGATCTTTTGTAAGATTTATTTGGAGAAACAAAGCTCAACGGATTGCTGGTGGAGCGGTGTTCGCCCTACGCTCTCGTGTGGGGTTGAGTGCTCCAGATAGTGCCAAATACTACTTACCCACCCATCTCAGAGTGGTCGTCTCTTGGTCAGCTCATTATGCTAATAGCAGATGGTCTGAGTTAGAGATGAGTATAACTAGCCCTGTACACCACTGCTCTATGTTATGGTCAGAATTACGTATGTTAATATCCCAACTTTTTACCCTTCAAATATGGAGGAAATGCTCAAAACAGTTCTCTCTCTCTTCTCCATGCTCACCTCTAGCAAATATAATTTTAAACCCAGAATTACCAACTAGTCTATCGTTCACCCATGTTCTCCCCTGGTCTCAAGCAGGTATCTTCCAGCTCCATAACCTGGTTCATCCTGTAACACGTAAATTGCTCCCATTCCAAGACCTTCACAACCAATATCCCAAAAAAGCTCTTCTTTTCATTTCTTCAAATTAGACACTACTTTGGCTCCATATCACCCACTCTAACGCTTGAAAAACCCACAGCTTTTGAACTATTATGCACCCGAGGCCCAAATCAAACCAGTCTTATCTTATCTATATATAAAATTTTACATGAATCTGTTCCATTAACGATAGACTCTCATGCCTACATGCACAAATGGTCCCAGTTACTGGAGACCCCCATCTCTATCCCTCACTGGCAAAAGATCTGGGAATCGGTCGCAATGACCTCTAGATGTGTGGAGCAGAGAGAGACAGCTTATAAAATTCTTATGTTTTGATATAGGACCCCTGAAGTTCTCCATAAATTTGACCCTTCGGTACCTCAAATATGTTGGCGATGCCTTAAAGCCTTGGGCACACACTACCATATCTTTTGGGACTGCGTGGCGATCCGCCCCTTCTAGCTCTCTGTCCAGTCCCTTTTACAGAATCTCCTGGAGATAGAGTTTCCCTTAGACCCTCTACACTACCTATTGAGCCTCCCAATAATTTCTAAATCCTCCAAGAAATTGATATCCCTCATTTTATTGGCTGCCAAGAGAACCATACCTGCTTATTGGCTGTCACTCAATATCCCAGCTAACCCAGACCATAGCTCATATTCGCAGAATGGAATATTTAACGGCAACAGTTCAGGAATCTCTTCCCCAGTTCACACAAATATGGGATGTGTGGGATAACTCCTGACACAATCCAGAATCAGCCCCTCACTACCAGTCTAAATTAATATTCTATAACCATCTGTGTCTTTACCCTTCCCCAATTTTCAGACAACACATCCTCTTAACCTAAGCCCATGGTGCCCCTCTTTCTCCTTTATAGCCTTATCTCAGTGGTATAGTACCAATATCGGTCTTTGTTATGTTTCACCTTTCATGCCCTACAATGGAGCCACAATAGGTTTTTGAGATATATATTTTCGATAACAATAAAGGCTCCGCAGGCCTATAAGTTTGAAATGTTAACCACTTAACAACCGCCCTATAGACAAAAGACGTCTACAGGGCGGTTGCTTAATTCTGGGAGGACGTCTATTGACATCCTCACAGAATCGCGCTTCCCGCGCGCCCCCTGGGGTGCGCACACGGGAACATCCGTGACCATCGGGTCCGGGGGACACGACTGATCACGGATCGTGCTGAATGGCCGCTGTGAGCGGCCTTTTACCATGTGATTGCGCCGTCAAATGACAGCGTGATCACATGTAAACAAGCCGGCGGAAGCGCCGGCTTTTCTCTCTCCTCTCCGCTCCGATCGGTGCATTGTGAGAGGAGAGAGGGGGGAGAGAGGAGGTGCTGCAGCGCTGTGGGCGATGTGTAATGCCCACAGTGCTGCTAGGTGACAGTTGGCAACCGCAACCCCACCATCCATACACTACTCACCCAGCGATCATCACCCAGCCACCCACCACCCACCCAGCCATCCACCCCCCACCCATCCTCACCCAATCCACCCTCACCAACCCACCCATCCATCCATGCTCACCCATCCATCCATCCATGCTCACCCATCCAGCCATGCATGCTCATCCACCCAGCCGTGCTCACTAGGGTTGCCACATCATCCCTTTAATCCAGGACACATATGAATTACACAGGTTCTGAGACTAATTTAATGCAGATAAGTAGGGTTGCCACCTCATCTCTTTAAACCCGAACACATACTAATTACACAGGTTCTGTGGCTGATTAAGGTGGTAATTAAACTCACTTGGTGCCTTATCTGCATTAAATGAGCCTCAGAACCTGTGTAATTCATATGTGTTTGCGTTTAAAGGGATGAGGTGGCAACTCTACAGATAAGGCACCAAGTGAGTTTAATTACCAGCTTAATCAGCCACAGAACCTGTGTAATTAATATGTGTCCTGGATTAAAGGGTTGATGTGGCAACCTTAGTGCTCACCCATCCATCCATTCATGCTCACCTACCCAGCCGTGCTCAACCATCCATCCATCCGTGCTCCCCCATCCATCCATCCATCCATGCTCACCCATCCATCCATGCTCACCCATCCATCCATCCATGCTCACCCAGCCATCCAACCATGCTCACCCAGCCATCTATCCGTGCTCACCCATCCAGCCGTGCTCACCCATCCATCCATCCATCCATGCTCACCCACCCAGCCGTGCGCACTCACCCATCCATCCATCCATGCTCACCCATCCATGCTCACCCACCCAGCCGTGCTCACCCATCCATCCATTCATGCTCACCCATCCATGCTCACCCACCCAGCCGTGCTCACCCAGCCATCCATC
>BLSH010026341.1:79799-105645 GCA_018402905.1 Glandirana rugosa
AATTGGTGAAGTTAATGATAAAAATTTTGTTTGGGTACAGCGTCGCACGACCGCGCAATTCTCATTCAAATTGCAACAGCACTGAAAGCTGAAAATTGGTCTGGGCGGGAAGTGTTCTAAGTGCCCGGTATTGAAGTGGTTAAAAAGTGGGAGGCACATATACAAACTGTTGTAATTCCTATACTGTTCACCTGATTTGGATGTAAATACCCTCAAATTAAAGCTGAAAGTTTGCAGTTAAAGTACATCTTGTTTGTTTCATTTCAAATCCATTGTGGTGGTGTATAGAGCCAAAAAGATTAGAATTGTGTTGATGTCCCAATATTTATGGACCTAACTGTATTTTAGATATTATTTAAGAATGCCAGTAAGAAAGACAGAGTTAACAAACAATCTCTAGCAATTATATTTACTTAGAGCAGCCTATGACATATACTGTACTGTATGCACTAGCTTAGCTGACAGACCCATATCTGAGCTTTGGCTTCATTTATGTATACCAAGAGCCTGTGCTTTTAAACAATAGGGCTTATGCAAATTTATGGTTCTGCTGCCTTTTTCTCCACTAATATTACAGTTTATGTATAATTATGTATAAGCACTTCCTATCTCTTGGAGGCTGGTTTTAAAACCCCAGAAAGAAGAAGTGGAGAGAGAGAGAAAGCCTCATGTTCTATCCATGCTGCATAAACCAGACCAGAAGTAATTAATAGGCAAGTGCTTTTATGTTTAATAATTTACTATTGTTGCACATAACTTCTGGGTGTATATACAACATATATACTGTATATATCTAAATCATCGTGACAGACATATCTCTGTCTTATTGTTATATTTGTCCTATTGTTATCTCACATGCACAGTGGCAGATAGACATGTGCACACTGCAAAATTTAATTTTGTTTCTTTTTCAAATTAATTTGCTAATTGAAGAATCAGATCCATTGGTTATTGGACCTATTCATTTTCATAATTTGCTTTGTGTCTTCGATCATTCATTTTGATTCATTCTGGAATTGTTTGTTTACATTCTGATGAGTCATGGTTGTTTGGGTCACGACGGCCACCTGCTCTTTAACAACCGTCTCTTCTCTTCATTTACATTGATTACTATTTCCATTCAGAAATTCTGATACATCCGAATCTCCAAAAATAAAGTTTTCAGATGAAAGGCACATGTAAATGAACTGATTTGCACTTGTCTAGTGCCAGATAGCTAGGCCTGTGCTACTGCATGTATCTCATACACACTGAGATCCTGCATCTGCAAGGATGTTTATCATTATGTTCTAATTAAGCTCACCATCTATATTGTAATATAGTTTATACACAGCTCATGGTATTTTTTTAAACTTGTCCCTTCTGTTCTGGGATTCTATAGCTAGTTTTAGCTCATGGCTTAATAACCAGCATAGG
The DNA here is from genome assembly GCA_018402905.1 of Glandirana rugosa. NCBI lineage: Eukaryota > Metazoa > Chordata > Amphibia > Anura > Ranidae > Glandirana > Glandirana rugosa. Next base: position 81,216 of record BLSH010026341.1, read on the forward strand.
CTAGAGCCAGGTTAGGGGCGTAATAGCCCTTTTGGTAGTTAGAGGTCCAGTTGAACGACAGATTAGAAACTACTAGAGGCTAAGAGGCAGAGTAGATAGGCAACTCTGAATTCCAGTGGCCCACTACAGTTTCTGTCAGTGAGAAGCTATGCTCCAGAATTGTTGAACAAGTTGGAGGATCTCCCCATCACCACTGATCTTGTCTTCAGGTCTCCAACACAAAGACAGACACTGCATCACGATCAACCTTAGTGGCCCCTGCAACTGGATTTTGTTGCAACATTCATCTGGAGGTATCTCTATTTTTAACTATATACAATATATCCAGAGATACATTCACTGGCCACTTTATTAGGTACACATGTTCAATTGCTTGGTAACACAAATTGCTAATCAGTCAATCACATGGCAACATCTCAAAGCATTTAGGTATCTAGACGTGGTGAAGTTAACTTGTTGAAGTTAAAACTGAGCATCAGAATGGGAAAGAAAGGAGATTAAAGTGACTTTGAACCTGGCATGGTTGTTGGTGCCAGACAAGCTGTTCTGAATATTTCAAAAACTGCTGATCTACTGGGATTTTCACGTCTAGCGTTTACAGAGAATGGTCCAAAAAAGAGAAAATATCCAGTGAGTGGCAGTTATATGGACGAATATACCTTGTTGGTGTCAGAGATCAGAGGAGAATGGGCAGGCTGGTTTGAGATGATAGAAAGGCAACAGTAATTCAAATAACCACGCATTGCAATCAAGGTATGCAGAATACCATCTCTGAAAGCACAACACATCGAACCTTGAAGAAGATGGCCTACAGCAGCAGAAGACCACTCTGGATGCCACTCCTGTCAGCTAAGTACAGGAAACTGTGGCTACAATTCTCACAGGCTCACCAAAATTGTACAATAGAAGATTGGAAAAATGTTGCCTGGTCTGATGAGTCTCAATTTCAGCTGCAACATTCAAATGTTAGTGTCAGAATTTGGCATAGGCAACATAAAAGCATGGATCCATCCTGCCTTGTCAATGGTCCAGGCTGGGGGTGGTGGCGTAATGGTGTGGGGGACATTTTCTTGGCACACTTTGGGCCCCTTGATAACAATTGAGCATTGTTTAAATGCCACGGCCTACCTGAGTATTGTTGCTGACCATTTCCATGCCTTTATGACAACAGTGTACCCATCTTCTGATGGCTACTTCCAGGCAGGATAATGAAGTATGTCACAAAGCTGAAATCATCTCAAACTGGTTTCTTGAACATGACAATGAGTTCACATGGAACATGTTCATGAAGGGAATTTTTTAAGCTCAAAAATGTGCTCACCTCAGAATTACATTTTAACTGAGATGTTGCTTTTTTGGAGGGGTATCTAGCAGATAAGATTGTCCATAGAAGCCTCAGGTGGGATTTTCCCCTCATAAAAATGACATTGATACAATTGAATGGTTCCAATTTCTTTTAATAAGGCGGGTCTATCACTATTACAAGGTCTCCATACAGCCGGCCATAGACTGGGCATTTTTTCTCCTTTCTTTGGCTTATCATAGGGAGCCTTCAGTTACACAATCATATATTCTCATTTACGGATTCATGCATTCTTTATACTATATTGTTAATATGTACTGACAAGATATGTGTACCTTGTGTCGGCCCCTCTTACACACACGTCCTTATTGTCAGATGGGTGGGCTTAAAATCATTTGCACTTAGAACACATATGCTCTCCGGATTGGCTTTTTTGAATACACGTTTTTATTGGTGTGTGTATGGGCTAGTTACCTTCATATAGTTGGATTCAGATTGGAGATTTTTCTCTCCATCTCTCCCTTCCTTCTTTTGGCATAGCTTATGAAATCTCTAAGCACATATTTATACACCTTTATAAGTTTATGCTTTATATTTTTTACTATTTATGTGCAATTTGTCCATCTTATGTCATGAATTTTACAACAGACATGTCGTTGTTTATTGTGGTCACTAATATGCAATTTGACCATGTTATGTGGAGTTTTATTTGCATAGGGATGTGTTTATTTGATCTGCTTTGATTTGATTGTTATATATTGTCTCTTATAATCATTCTGTTGTTTAGTCACCACAGGGGCTGCGTCCCATAGGAGGTTAAGAAAATTCACCTACTTGGAATTTCCAGGTGCACTGATTACTTCCTGGATCATCCATCTGATTGACTCTACTATCCCTCCATGGAACCAGCCCATCAGAGAATTTCACCGCCTGCGGCCTAATCACCGTTAATGAGCTATGGACTTTGATTGGTCACATTCTATACTATGTCTATGTATATAAAATGTTTTTTGTACTGTTGTGCTAGCAGCTATGAGTAAGCGCTTGTGAGAAGGGCGTGAAACACATTCGTTTTTTTGCTCTATTTTTTTAATGTATGGACTTTTATCTGCAATAAAGAAGCATTTTTTGAGTGCGGCTTTCTGGAATTTGCTTTCATTCACCTATCACTATTACAGTTTTTAATTATGAAGAAAAAAAGAAAATTCTTAGCCATTGATGAAGAGATTAGCACTCTCAAGACTAAACTTGAATCTTATAAAGGACAGGAGGAATATATTAAAAGATCAGAGGATCTTAAGAATGTGGAAAGGGAGGAGCAGGATCAAATAATTAAAAAGAGGAAGAAGTATATTAGGGACTATAAATTCTAGTGATAATAACTAGAGTTGAGTGACTGTAAAGTTCGGGTCCCTACCGCACTTTAGGGTGTCCGTGTCCCAAACCCGGACATTTGAGAAAAAGTCTGGGTTCAGGGTTCGGGTATTTTCTCACGCCTTTTGAATAGCTGCAGGGCAGCCAATCAACAAGCATTTCACTAGTTTGCCCTTCAAAGCCATCACAGCCATGCCTACTAATGGCATGGCTGTGATTGGCCAGTGCATCATGTGACCCAGCCTTGATATGATCTGGAGTCACGTAGCGCTGCATGTCACATGCTCTCAGGCTAGTGTAGGGAGAGTTGCTGCCGCCGCTGTGAGCAACAGATTACCGTTATAAAATCATCTCATACTGGCATAGGGAGAGTTTCCTGCTGCTGGGGTGAGGGATAGATTAGTGTTATAAAATCATCTCATACTAGTATAGGGAGAGGTTCCTGCCACTGGTGTGAGGGATAGATTAGCGTTATAAAATCATCTCATACTAGTATAGGGAGAGGTTCCTGCCGCTGGTGTGAGGGATAGATTAGCATTATACAATCATCTCATACTAGTATAGGGAGAGGTTCATGCCGCTGGTGTGAAGGATAGATTAGCGTTATAAAATAATCTCATACTGGTATAGGGAGAGGTTCATGCTGCTGGTGTGAGGGACAGATTACCATTATAAAATCATCTCATACTGGTATAGGGAGAGGTTCCTGCTGCTGGTGTGAGGGACAGATTGCAGTTATAAAATCATCTCATACTGGTATAGGGAGAGGTTCCTGCTGCTGGTGTGAGGGACAGATTAGCGTTATAAAATAATCTCATACTGGTATAGGGAGAGGTTCCTGCTGCTGGTGTGAGGGACAGATTACCGTTATAAAATCATCTCATACTGGTATAGGGAGACGTTCCTGCTGCTGGTGTGAGGGACAGATTACCGTTATAAAATCATCTCATACTGGAGTAGGGAGAGGTTCCTGGCAGTGCTGTGAGGGATAGATTAGCTTTCTAAAATCATCTCATACTGGAGCAGGTAGAGGTTCCTGGTGGTGCTGTGAGGGACAGATTAGTGTTCTAAAATCATTTCATACTGGAGTAGGGAGAGGTTCCTGGCGGTGCTGTGAGGGACAGATTATCATTCTAAAATCATCTCATACTGGAGTAGGGAGAGGTTCCTGGCGGTGCTGTGAGGGACAGATTAGCGTTCTAAAATCATCTCATACTGGAGTAGGGAGAGGTTCCTGGCGGTGCTGTGAGGGACAGATTATTGTTCTAAAATCATTTTATACTGGTGTAGGGAGAGGTTCCTGGTGCTGCTGTGAGGGACAGATTATCTTTCTGAAATCATCTCATACTGGAGTAGGGAGAGGTTCCTGGCTGTGCTGTGAGGGACAGATTAGTGTTCTAAAATCATCTCATACTGGAGTAGGGAGAGTTTCCTGGCAGTGCTGTGAAGGACAGATTAGCGTTCTAAAATCATCTCATACTGTAGTAGGGAGAGGTTCCTGGCGGTGCTGTAAGGGACAGATTATTGTTCTAAAATCATCTCATACTGGTGTAGGGAAAGGTTCCTGCTGCTGCTGTGAGTGACAGATTAGCGTTCTAAAATCATCTCATACTGATGTAGGGAGAGGTTCCTGCTGCTGGTGTGAGCGGTTTCTTGCACAAAAATAAAAAGTGTGTCTACATTGCTGGTTTAAAAAAAAAAGAATAATAATTTATTATTCTTTTCTTTTTTATTATTAATAAATAGTGCTACATAGTACATTTGCGCCTTGCTGTGCATTTCTTGCACAAAATTAAAAAGTGCGTCTACATTGCTGGTTTAACAAATAATTGAAATTTGTGTTAAATAGTACATTTGCGTCCAGAATGAGGAAAGCGTCAACTAAGGGACATGGTCGTGGTGCTGCTGGTGCTGCTGGTGTTGGGGAAGCTCCTGTTGCAAGGAGAGGACGTGGTCAATCTGTGCCAGCTACATGCACAAGTGAAACACCTTCCTCAGGTAGCCGACAGAACCTTCAACGTTATATGGTAGGCCTGAATGCCGCTCAATGAATGGTGAGGCCACAATGCCTCCAGTTCCTTCACATTGTCTCCCACCCGGTCCCTTGCTGAAAGCTCAGAGTTGGCACCTGAACCCCATGGCCATCTATCTTTCACCTCAGCCCCTTGTAAATAAGCCAAGCAGTCTGAGCCCCAAGTCATGCAGCAGTCTCTTATGCTTTTTGATGACTCTGCTGCTGTGCTTTCCGTGGGCCATCCACATAGCCCTGCCCCAGAAGTGGAAGACATTGAGTGCACCAATGCCCAGCCACTTCTGGTTCAGGATGAGGACATGGAAACACCACCGCAGCACGTCTCTGATGATGACGAAACACAGGTGCCAACTACTGCGGCTTTCTACAGTGTGCAGACTGACAAGGAGGGCAGTGGTGAAGAGTGGGTGGAAGATGATGTGGAGGATGATGAGGTCCTAGACCCCACATGGAATGAAGGTCATGCGAGTGAGTTGTGCAATTTGGAGGAAGAGTTGGTGGTCGCACAGAGGCACCAGCACAGCAAAAGAGGAAGCAGGTTGCAAGAGCGGAGCGACCGTCCCCTAGACAGTACGCCTGCTACTACCCACTGCACCCAGGGACCTAGCACACCAAAGGCAGCTCAAAGGAGTTCCCCGGCTTGGCAGTTCTTCAGACAATGTGCTGACGACAAAACACGACTGGTTTGCACGCTGTGCAATCAGAGCTTGAAGTGAGGCATAAATGTTCTAAACCTGAGCACAACCTGCATGACCAGGCATTTACATGCAGAGCACGAGCTGCAGTGGAATAAGCACCTCAAAATCCAAGAAAGGTCTCAGGATCCTCCTGCTTCCTCTTCTGCTGCTGCCTCAGCCTCTTCCTCCACCTCTACAGTGCCAGTGTCACCTGCCACCCAGCAAACAGATGATGTGACAGCAATGCCACCATGTCCGCCACCGCCCCCAAGCATTTCCACACCATGGTCCCATGGAAGCTTACAGCTGTCCATCTCCCAAACACTGGAGAGAAAGAGGAAGTGCCCCCCTACCCACTCACGATCCCTGGCCCTGAAAGCCAGCATTTCAAAATTCCTGGCCTTTGAAATGCTGTCATTCCGTCTGGTGGACATGGACAGCTTTAAAAACCTGATGGCGGTGGCTGTCCCACAGTACGTGGTTTCCAGCCGCCACTACTTTTCCAGGCGAGCCATCCCTTCCTTGCACAAACAAGTCGGGGACAAGATCAAGTGTGCACTGTGCAATGCCATCTGTGGCAAGGTCCACATAACCACTTATACATGGACCAGTAAGCATGGGCAGGGACGCTATATCTCGCTAACTGCACACTGGGCAAATGTAGTGGCGGGTGGGCCTGAGGCGGATAGCTGTTTGGCGCATGTCCTTCCGCCACCGAGGATTGCAGGGCATTTCTCTTTGCCTCCTTTTGCCTCCTCCTCCTACTCCGCTTCCTCCTCCTCTCCTCATCCGGTCAGCGTAACACCTTCACCACCAACTTCAGCACATCCAGGGGGTAATGACAGCAGGCTATTTTAAAACTGATATGTTTGGGGAATAAACCCCACACTGCGCAGCAGCTGTGGACGGGCATTGAACAACAGACCGATGAGTGGTTGCTGCCACTGAGCCTCAAGCCCGGCCTGGTGGTGTGCGATAATCGGCGAAATCTCGTAGCAGCTCTTCACCTAGCCGGTTTGACGCACATCCCTTGACGTGCGCATGTGCTGAATTTGGTGGTGCAGAAATTTCTAAAAAACTACCCGGATATGTCAGAGCTGCTGCAGAAAGTGCGGGCCGTTTGTGCACGCTTTCGGCGTTCTCACCCTGCTGCTTCTCCCCTGTCTGCGCTGCAGCAGAACTACGGCCTTCCCGCTCACTGACTCCTATGCGACGTGCCCACAAGGTGGAACTCCACCTTGCACATGCTGGAGAGACTATGCGAGCAGCAGCAGGCAATAGTGGAGTTTCAGCTGCAGCACGCACAGATCAGTCGCTCTGCAGAACAGCACCACTTCACCACCAATGAGTGGGCCTCCATGCGAGACCTGTGCACCATATTGCAGTGTTTCGAGTACTCCACCAACATGGCCAGTGCCGATGACGCTGTTCTCAGCGTTACTATCCCACTTATATGTCTCCTTGAAAAAACACTTCTAGCAATGATGTAAGAGGATGTGGCACAGGAGGAAGAGGAGGAGGAAGAGGGGTCATTTCCACGGTTATCAGGCCAGTCATTCACAAGTGGCTCGAAGGGTGGGTTCCTGCACCAGGATAGGCCAGGTAAAAAATTTTCAAGCCAGGGCACAGTTCTGGAGGATGAGGAGCAGAAGATGATGAGGAGGAGAAGGAGGAGGAGGAGGAACTGTGTTCACAGCAGGGTGGCACCCAACGCAGCTCGTGGGCATCACTGGAGCGTGGCTGGGGGGATACGGAGGAAACAGATGATACACCTCCCACAGAGGACAGCTTGTCTTTGCCTCTGGGCAGCCTGGCACACATGAGTGACTACATGCTGCAGTGCCTGCTCAACGACAGCCGAGTTGCCCACATTGTAACTTGTGCTGATTAATGGGTGGCCACCCTGCTGGATCCAAGCTACAAGGACAATGTGCCGTCCTTAATTCCCTCACTGGAACATGACCGGATGATGCACGACTACAAGCGCACGCTGGTAGACGCGCTGCTGAGGGCATTCCCAAATGACACCAAGGGCTCAGTGGGAGCACAAGGTGAAGGCAGAGGAGGAGGAAGAGGTCGCCAATGCAGCTGGTGCACCGCCAGCACCTCAGAATGCAGGGTTAGCATGGCCTAAATGTGGAAAAGCTTTGTCAGCAGCACACCACAACAAACAGCACCACCAGCTAATAGGCAATGTCTTAGCAGGAGGCAGCATTTCAGCAACATGGTGGAACAGTATGTGTGCACACGCCTACACGCACTGACTGATTGGTCTGCCCCATTCAACTTCTGGGTTCCAAATTGGGCACATGGCCTGAGCTTGCCCTTCATGCCTTGGAGGGGCTGGCCTGCCCTGCAGCCAGTGTATTGTCTGAACGTGTGTTTAGAACGGCAGGGGGCGTTATCACAGACAAGCGCAGCCGCCTGTCCGCAGCCAACGTGGACAAGCTAACATTTATTAAAATGCACCAGGCATGGATCCCACAAGACTTGGCTGTACCTTGTGCAGAATAGACATGTAGACCGGCCTCACACATCCATTGGTATACTTTTTTTTTAAATATGTCTCAATATTTTGGGGGCTACCCCAATTAGTAAAAAAACAAACAAACAAAAAACAGTGTTGGCTACCTCCTCTTCCTTCCTGAACATCTGTTCTGCAAACATCTGGAATGTGTGTGTGAAACTACAGCATAGAGGCACTTGTCCCACCCTTACCCCCATTTCCTTCCTTTTGCAAACCTCTAGGACTTTCCAGGACTATTTTACAGCCATTTTTGTGCCTAAAAGTTCGGGTCCCCATTGATTTCAATGCGGTTCGGGGTCCGGGACAAAGTTCGGGTTCTGTCCGGACCCGAACCCAGACTTCTAGAAGTTCGCTGAGCTCTACCTATTTTAGGTTTGAACCTTTATATGACTATGGCAGTGGCTTGGATGATGATAGATATATTACACAACATCCCTATGGTTACCCACCAGTAAGGTGTAAGGTAAGTAAGTATGGTCCACCCCACTGGTAAGGGGGGGCGCAACTGTTATTTTGGATAGGGATTTATATACGGAAGAAATGTTTAGTACTCCCACTTGTAAATTCAAAAATGAACTACAGATTATCATTGAGGAAGGTTATCGGAACAATATTTTTACCAAAAAAGAAAGAAAATGCCGGTACCTTTGCCTCCCCCCCCCCCCCCGGGTGCCGGTCATGTACTATTTACCAAAGGTACACAAAAATCCCCTTCAACCACCTGGTAGGCCCATAGTAAATGGGATTGATTCTATCTCTTCTAGAGTGGGGTCGCTATATTAACAAGTTTTTTACAAACAGTGGTTACCAGTATGCCTTCCTATCTTAAGGATTCAGCTCAAGTGAATAACCTACTCAAGGAAATTGAGAGGAAAGAGAGCTACATCCTAGCTACAGTGGATGTGGCCTCTCTCTACACCATAATTTCCCTTCAACATGGAAGGTAGGCTGTGCAGTTCTTCTTGGGTAAGGATTCTTCTATACCTCCCTTGCAGCAGGAATTTATTTTGCAGCTACTTGATTTCTCTATGGGACATAACTATTTTTGGTTTTAGGGTTCTTATTACTTACAGTGCCGTGGAGTGGCACAAAATTTGCACCGACTATGGCCAATCTTTTCATGACTAAATGGGAGGAGGATGTCATTGATGCCCCCTGGAGACCTGAATTGGTTCTCTGGAGGAGGTACATTGATGATGTCCTCCTCCCATGGGATGGTGACATTGAATGCTTGAATGTGTTCATGCATCATCTTAACGATAATGACCATGGGATCATTCTCCAATATGAGATGATTAAGGAGGAGATACATTTTGTGGCTCGGGGTGAATTTTCATTAGCAAATGTGGTAACCCAGAGCCACACTCGGGGTTGCATCGCTGGATCCAGGCAACGTTACTTACCCTGTCCCCTGGATCTAGTGATGTCCTCCCGCTGTATCTGCAGGCTGTGTCTGCAGGCTGTGTCTTCCATTCGATTCACTGTGATGTCGGGCTCCATTCCCTGCGAGCATCACGTTGGCGGCAAATTCAAAAAGTGAAACACACATATCACATACAGTACACTGCAATCTGTAATATTACATTACTGTTTCAAATCCTTTCACATCCCTTTTGTCCCTAGTGCTTTGTCCAGTGCCTTGCATGCACTCTTATATTATATATGCCATTCTTTATGCCTGGAAACTTGATTATGTCCATGGCATCCAAAAAGCGTCTCTTTACATGAAAAGTGTTTTCTTTTTTTACCAGCTAGAAAACAGCGATAGTAAATAAGAATCACTTGCAGAATTGAGCGATACTGATCCGTGGAGAAATTCATCATCAGACACCGAAAGTGATGACAGCGACAATTCTGCAACTGAGCAAATTTCAGTGTTTTTTTATTTGATTACATTATTGAATGCATGTTATTATTATTATATTATTATTTTTGACAATTATTTATAGTTATTTTTTAATATTATAATTTATGATTTTGTGTTTCAAACTTTATCATACCCGGGATGTCTATTAGACTCTTGTTTGGACAAATTTAAGTGAGTTATTCCTAATAATTACAGGCCTACAATATAAAACGCCAAATTTCTATGTGAAACAATGTACCAGTTTGAGACGCAAAAATCGGACATAATCATACCGCTAGGGAGGTTAAGGTACGGAATAATAGATTGGTGACCTCTACCCACTTCAAGGACACCGACTGTAATGGCTTTCTTAATGTAAAGAGCTGCCATCATAAGGCATGGCTTAAAGCAGTACCAAAAAGTCAGTTCCTACGTCTGAAGAGGAACTGTACCTTTCGAGAAGATTATTTACAAGAGGCAGAGATCTTTTGAGAAGTTGTTTTCTCAAGAAGAGATATGACTCTGTGGATCTTGATTGGGTCATTCAAGAAGTAGATAAAAGAGATAGAACTGACATTTTGGGTCCTCCCATTGAGAGAGTGAATGGCCATTCAACCAAATTCTCTCCTAAGTTTTCTTTTTATACTTCATATTTCACTCAACATTTTGTTGTTAAACATTTCCTAAAAAAACATTGGAGTGTTCTCAGAAATGACAGAGCCTTGAGAACAGTACTACCAGAGGTTCCAGCCGTTGTGTTTAGGGGTGTTCCCCCTTTGAGGTTAGAGATTGACCCTGCTAAGAGAAGTACCTTTTTCCATCAGATGAAGGGTTCTTATCTCTGTAGAAGGTGTGTGGTCTGCCAAACTAACTGTCTTAAAAATAGAAAGTACACATCCTTTCAGTTCAATACAACTTCAAAAACCTATGAGAGTAACCCTTTTTTAACTTGTTTATCGAAGAATGTAGTATATATCATCACCTGCCCGTGGGGCTGCAATATGTTGGTGGCACCATAAGTACCTTTCAGGTGCGAATGAAGGAACATATTGCCAACATAAAGAAAGGTTTTTTTTATAATCATAGCCTCTCCAAGAATGTTGATTCCCACCATGGCAGGGATCCAAAGGGGATTTCATTTATGGCCAAAGACCAATTTAATCCCACTGGAGGGGCAGCCATATTAGAAGGGACATTTCAAAACTCAAAACAAAATGGATTTTTTGCCTAAGAACCTACAGGAGCCAAGGGGTTAAATATTGAATGAGATATCAGCGCTTTTATAAACAATAGTTGACAACCCTTATCATTGTTAGTGTCATTTTGTACCTTTATTCATATTTTTTATTATTTTATTTTTTTAATCCTAAAGGTTTTTGAGCCTATTTATCCTTTTGGGAATTTTAGGATGTTTATGAAATTAACCTTAGAAATATTTACATCCAATTTTTTGTTTGCTTTTTAATGTATTGCTAATGCTTTCAACCACTAGATGGCACTATGAGCATTCCTTGTTGGGATTTTTAGTCATTGGCGATGTCAGTTATTTATAATAAATATGAGCTGTTCTCTCTAATTCGTTTTTTGTTTGTGCCCATTTTTAGCTATTCTAGTGTTATCTTTGATATTATAAGATATGTTGTTTCCTTTCTTGGAACGCAATCCTTAACCAAAATTATCTAAATATATTACTTCCTTTTTTTGGAATCCATATGTGTCATTTTTAGTTTTGTGTTTACTTATTTCCGGGCACCGAAATGCAGTAATTACGTTTAGGTTAATTTCAGGGTTTTTTCATATAAATGGCAACTTGCACGTACATGACCACGCCCCTTATGACATCTGCGAGTGATGAAATGCGTTGGGAGAAGTCTGATCATGTGACATTGCCATGTTTGGTAGTTGGCCATTTTACAGGTTGGAAACATTACCTTGGTTTATTAGGATTGACAAGCAATTTTTTAATCATCATGTTTGTGAGTATTCTGGCTTCCTTTTTTTAAAGGGTAACTCCACTTTCGTTGGGAAAAAAATAATATGGAACATATAATTGCGACATTTATCATATAGTAATTGAATGTTATTAAAAAATGCCTTTCCTTTTCAATCTGCAGCCACTGTAATTTCCTGAGCATGCATTGTAATATGGTTATCTGGAGTTGTTCTGTACACAGAGTGTGTACTGATCACTCCCCAGAAACATAATTTCCTGCTTGTGTGGTTGGCTCACAAATTTTCCCAGAAGTCTGCCTAAGATACAAGTCAGATTTTAGGCATCCCTTGCAACAAAAATGTAATTTTTGGAGACATACTTTCAATAGGAACATGTCTAAAGGGATGCAGGCCCAGCAGATTTCCTCATTTGTGCTCTGCAGCTGCACATCTGACAGTTAATTATAAAACCATTCCCATTAGACCTACTCAGCACAGAGGCACAGACAAACACAGAGGGATTTCTTCAGAATAACAGAAGGTATGAATTTGCAACAAAGGTTGTTATAACCCTTGCAATGTACATTGATCACCCAGAGGGGAATACTTTTTTCTCAACAAAAGCGGAGATACGCTTTAAATAAATACTTTTGCTAGTAACACTGCACAATGAGGTTTTTTCTTGCCGATTCCCATGCATCTGTGCCGGGAGACTCTGTCCGAGGTGGATCTTGTCAGAGCAACCAATCTTCTTACATGTACGGAGAGCTGGCATTGACTATGTACAAGTGCTTTTGCCTGCTTTTAATTAAGTGGTCCACCTGTTGGGTTTAGGGTCAGTGCGAACTTCTCCTTTTGGTGACGGATCCTCCCCAGCACCCTTTTGTGTTGACCTGCACTTATTGGATTATTGAATGAGATGTCATATTCTTGATAACTTGGACTACTAAGAGAGCACAAGCGCTGAATTTATGTTATATTGCTAATGAGTTCACTGTATTTCTGTTTCAATCATTTTTATTTGAGTTTAACAAGTAACCAACATGCAATAGTTAAGCACACGCAGGGGCTAGCATTGACAGATATCACACAAGTTAGCCAAAGAAAAAAAAACACAGCTAAAAGAGGCAATGTAAACATAAAAGGAGAAAATGAGAACTAACACAGCAGCAGAAAATAGACCTATTTCATAAAGCCACCATGGGCAAGGGGCCATGAGAATGTTCCCCAAACCAATAGTGCCATATATAGCCTATACAGGTCTGAGGGGAAAGGCAAACTGGAACTCAGGAGGAAGTTAAGCAGAAAGGTGTTGCTAAAGAAAAAGGGAGTGCACACCTGTCAGGAAATGAACCAAGGAAGGCAAAGAAAAGCAAGAAAGAAGGAGGACCAGAGGGTTAGAGGTCAAGAGAAGGGAAAAGGTAAGGGGTCAGGAACATTGGGACCATTCATCATAGGCGGCCTAAGCTGGCTGGGGAGAGGGTGGAAAAAGCATACAACAGCCATCCTTCCCTAACTTTAAGGAACTTAGCATGGGAGTCGTTGCGGATGATGGACAAATGTTCATTAAGCATCGACACGGTCATATGATCTCTCACCTCCTGGAAGGGGACAGATGTTTTTTTCCAGGCTTGGGCAATTGTTATTTTGGCTGACAAAAATAAGTAAGAAGCGAGCTTTCGCTGATGGGCGAATAGGCCTGGGATAGGACAATTCAGTAAGGCAAACTTGGTTTCTTTTGGTATAGGGAGGTGAAACAAAGTAAATAGGAGGCCAGATAAACCAGAAAACAAATTAGTCTAGGACACATCCACCATGTATGTACTACATCACCCCCATGGCCACAGCCCCGGAAACACTGGAGGCTGGATTGCCATGGGCAATGCGGGTCAGAACCCAATACCAACATAAAAGCACCTTATATGTCGCCTCCAAATTGGCTGTGTTAAATGTGCATTTGGCCACAGATGACTCTCGTTCCCGCTGAGCTACATAGGAGAGTGGAAGGGAGGAGGGACAGTTATTCAAAAAAGCATAGAGGGCTGAGATGAGGCCTGGGGATCCTGGAGAGTGCTGGCAGATATGTTCAAAAGTAGTTTTTTGGAATGGATACGTGGCAATTCTGTGCATCGAGGCAAGCCAATGCTGAAGTTGAAAGTTGCAGAAGAATTCCCACAGTGAGGCCCATGAGGGGAATGATCTGGCGGTATGAAAGTGTCAGATCTGTGTGAACCCATTAGCAACCCACTAGGAGAATGCCTGAGGGTGGGGTGGTCCAGGCCTGGGGGGAATAGAGGGTAATTGGTGATAGGGAGCAGTGGTAAAAAGGGGGGCATGAGGCTGGCAGAGTACCACATGGAATCCCAAACTTGTAGGCTATGATGCATAAGCGGAATCAGTAGCGCTGTGCAAAGATTATGAGGGAGCCCGAGGAGAGATGACATGGTGATGGAAGTGCAATTGGGCAGTTCCAGGAGCACCCACAGGGGAATAACTACCAAGGCAGGAAGCAGAGATAATTGGGCAATCTGGGCTAGATAAAATTTAGCGATGTTCAGAACCTCCCCCCCATGGCCTATGCATCAAAAGGGTCAATCTGGAGATATTAGGATGTTTGTTAGCCCAGATGAACCACAAAATTATATTCTGAAGCAGACGTAGCAAATGTGATGGACCCTATAACGTTAAGGCCCATACACAAGGTGCAATAATTGGCCAACAACAGTTGTCCAACAGCCTGTTGTCCAATAATCCGACCATTAGTATGCACGATCCAACAGCCAATTTCCAATTGTTGGCCAACAGAAGTTGGCTCACAAGACTAGAAAACCTTTGTTGGCCAACAAGGAATTGGCCAATTGTTGGCTCGTGTGTACAGAAGTTTGCCCATCAAAAAGTTGAATGTGGAAACACGCATGCTCGGAATCCAGGAGGTGTTTATCATGTAAACCTGTGTTCGTTATTCACAAATCACATTCACCTGAACTTCTTCGTTATACACTCGTAACACATCACTACATTCGGCTTTGTTGGCCGATTACTTGACTACCGTCAGTACGCTAGGCAAAACTGCCAACAGTCAATTTGGACAAAAGTTGGACGTTCGGTTGTCCAACAATCTGTGCGTGTGTACGAGGCTTAAGGGTACAAAATTAATATAACATTTTGGGCAGAATGGTCATTTTTATGGAGTTAATCCGGCCTGTCCAGGACAAGTGTGGGAACTGCCAAGACTGCATAAGCACCGATAAGGAGTGAAGCAAGGTCTAGTAATTAGAAGTAAATAAAGAGGAATAGGAAGGGGTCAGCCAAATACCAAGGTAATCAATATGGAAGGATGCCCATTGGAAGGGAAAGTGGGCCTGTAAGTGAGTAACCAGGTCCAGTATAAAGTCCCATTAAGGGCAACTGTCTTATCTAAATTGACACGTAGCCCCAAGAACAATGAGATATGTGATAGAATCTACTGGGTTCAAGTGCTAGAATAAAAAGGGCTGGAGGCCATCCCAGCATATTTCCCAGAGATGGAGAGCGTTGAGTACAAGGCCTGAATTCAGGCTAATATGGCCTCTCCAAAACCCCAGCGGGACTGTACAAAGCCCAGGTACTCCCATGACAGGGAGTCAAAAGCTTTATAGAGATTCAAAGAGAGCAGGAACTGTGGAAATTTCCCTTGATGTAGCAGATGCATAAAGTGAACAGCTTTGCGAAGCCTACTTGGTCTCTATGGACCTGACGGAGCAAATATTTGTTAATGCGAACACTTAAGATCTTCCCCAAAAGCTTCAGGTCCTCATTTAAGAGGGAGATAGGGCAGAATAGTTGTGGCTCTGGAGTATCCTCTGACGTTTTAGGGATTATGGAAATGTGCACTCTGAGTGCATCTGGGAAGGGCAGCAACCCCTGTTTCAAGGCATTAAAATAATTGGATAAATATGGGGCCAGAAGCTCAGAGAATTTCTTGTAATAAAGGCCAGAGAATCCGTCCAGGCCAGGGGCCGAGGAAGGCTTTAAGGACTTGATAGCCCAAAGGACCTCAGCTTCAGTGATGTTGGCATTAAGGGTGTCATGTGTGTCATTGGCTAGTGTGGAAAGGTTCAGATCAGAGAAGAATGCTTCTGCACAGTCAAGAGGAAATGGGTCAGGCTTAGCGTAAAGCTTTGATAAAAAGTCAGCAAAGGTGGATGTGATGTTCTGGGGGTTGTAGGTGTGGTCTCCTGCAGACAATCACAGCCAAACTGGCCTATAAGGTTTTCCCACTAAGTTAAGCTTCCTAGCTAACATTGGGCCCAGTTTGTTTGCACGACCATAGTATTTGTGTTTAGTCCAGCTCAGGGTCTTTTTGACCACTGAGGTTGCAAGTAACTCCAGCTCTGTGGTCAGGACATCACGGGCCTGCCTGTAGGCTATAGTGGAGTGTGCCTTCCAGCGCATTTTGATGTTGGCTAAAAGGGAGTGGAGCTCCGACAGGCACCAGTCCTGCTTCCACCAAGAGGCCAGCTGAATGATCCATGTACTGTGACTTTATGGGCTTCTCACGAGGATACAGCTGAAGACATGGAGCCACCAACATTATCTGCAAAATACGTTTGGATGGAGGATTGAATGCATTGGCACATGGCCTGGGTAGTTAACAAGGATTTATTAATGGGCCAGTGGGGGGGGGGGGGGCTAGCCATG
Organism: Glandirana rugosa; assembly: GCA_018402905.1. Lineage (NCBI taxonomy): Eukaryota > Metazoa > Chordata > Amphibia > Anura > Ranidae > Glandirana > Glandirana rugosa. The sequence continues at coordinate 97,587 of BLSH010026341.1, forward strand.
CCCGAAAGAGCATCCATAAGAACCAAGGGGTCATGATCAGACCAGGGGGAGGCAGGGATAGTTATTTTCTTCACCAGGGGGAGATGATGGAGGTGCATAAAAACATGATCAATTCAGCAAAAAACTGTCAAGTTCACTGTATTTCAATTGCATCCACAGTCACCAGATTTCAATCCAATAGAGCACCTTTGGGATATGGTGGAAAGCGAGATTTGCATGATGGATATGCAGCCAACAAATCTGCAACAATTTTCATGATGCTATCATGTCAATATGGACCAAGATCTCTGAACAGTGTTTTCAACACTTTGTTGAATCTATGCCACAAATAATTAAAGCAGTTCTATAGACAAAAGGGGGTCCAACTCAGTACTAGCAAGGTGGACCTAAAAAAAGTGCCCAGTGAGTGTATGTGCACATTTTCACCAGTATTCTTGTTACTGATAATATTTGCTTGTACATTGGATGTATGTATGTGCTATTATTAAATTTATAAAAGCTTATGTTATCTCCATACTGGTGTGCATCTATTTACTAATGGTTAATGGTATATGCTGGTTGCAATAGGAAACAGACTTAGCTGTTCCTGGACGTTTAAGGTGCCAAAAACTCACATATAACAACAATTTTAAAAAATACAAGATTTTTATTATTTATTAATACACATGTTAAAATAATATAAACATAGAGTCACTTATTGGTATACTCTGGTGTCCCAGCTCAACATGTTTCGCCCAACCGGGCTTCTTCAGGAGACTCATGGGAACTGTACTAAAGTCAAGAATACTACAATAAGAGATAAACAAAATAATTTTATTCATTGAACACATTAAAGTAGTGCACATATATACTGTACGAAGCAAACAGAAGGGCTGCTAATTCAGTATTCAAATAATGAATAATAACTAAGACAATAATCAGTCAGTTGTGCCAACATACCTAATAAGGTGCAATTTATGTTCAGAAATACAAAGGTGCCTTTTCCTCTCATCTATCTTCCCAGCTCATAGGCCCAGAATCCCCATAGAAGGAAGGACAATGGTAGTCTGTGTAAATCAGATAGTTATAAATAATACTTCATATAAACGAGTTACAGGAGAGGCCACCAAAAGGTGCCTCATGTGCTGTACTTTTAATAAATACTCTGGTAAACTAATACCTGATAGTTGTAATCAATGGAGGGCCAAATGATTAGTTCCCTGGATATTAGTCTAGATAAGCATAGACAGACATTCGTTTCCCAGTTGAGCCTGGGATGGTATCCACTGGGATTCAACGGGTTGTGCAGAAAGCACTTGCCCCAGGTGGAATCAAACCAGTAGTGAAGGTCAAAAATGGGATGATTAATGCAATCTAAAAATGGATATATAGAATCCATTAATATTAATTAAATCAGTGATATGAGGGGAAGAGGGCCACATCCCCCGGCTTGAATGATTCAACCAATAGGATCGGATAAACCAAGTACCAACGAAGCTGAATCCCCAGCCAGCAGTGGAGTGACACATCAAACTCCCTCCTTAATAAAAATATATGCTATAATAAGAATTCATAAAGTTGCTTGTAATTACCTTTCCATACTGGTAGGGCATGTAGAGGGAAAACGGAACCCTCCAGGGTTCCTCACCAACAGTCCTCTGTCAGAGGATAGAGGCGCATGGCATCTTCTTATCCTCCTTCCCCTCAGATGGAATCACGGTGCGTCATTTCCCGCGGTCCTAGGGTGGAAGTGACATTGCGCTGTGGGCACTGAAGCCACGACCGCCATGATGGATATGGTTATCTCCAAGCCCATCCCAAAGGCTGAATCAGCCTAAGGTATGGGCAGGGGGACAAACCTGTCCAAGGATAGGGGATCATGGGGGCAGAAATCCATTACCACATCTCGACCCGGAGCCAGGATGGAAGCACCGCTGATCCTCAGGGCTCCCCCAGATTGGCCAGCAGGGGCGGCTCGGAAGTGCCCCGGGCGCCCGTATGGGGATCAATGGCAAAGCTGGGAGAGAGAGAGAGACTAGTGATAATTGTCAATGGTTTATATGGTAGTGCTTAATGGGAGCCAACAAAAGGAGCAATAGTGCCCCACAGGAGCCAACCAAAGATGATTATAATCATTAGAATAAAATAACTAAGACAATCTTAGTCCACATAGGGATCTGTGACATGTATATATTACTTGTTGCCACATACGACCGGCCAATAGAGCCACCAATTAAACAATTAGAATTACAAAACTTCCCTAACAGTGATAGCCACCCAATATAAGCCATATTTAAATATATTCAAAATCTATAGAGATTCACTCCTGATCCAACTCAAAAATCTGCAGACCACAGTCTCCACAATGGTCCACATATCAACACCTGAGACAACAAGACCAAGAAGGTCTTTATTATTTTAACATGTGTATTAATAAATAATAAAAATCTTGTATTTTTTTAAATTGTTGTTATATGTGAGTTTTTGGCACCTTAAAAGTCCAGGAACAGCTAAGTCTGTTTCCAATTTTTAAGCTCAATTGTATTTACTTACCTTGGATGTGGTGCCCCTCCAGCTCCTCATCAGCCTCTCAAATACTCTTTAATGCTGGTTGCAATAGTTTCTCTGCTTCCAATCACTTTGATTAGATTACTGGTTAATTTCACAGGAAGAGAATCCCTTCTTTTCACAAAGGCCCTGTCCTGGGTGGAGGTACCTCCAAATTAATTATGAAACCCACACTTCCACTTGGCAAAGGTTTTGGTTCTCTTATTTACCTATAGGTTTAACATACCATCTAGTTTGCAGAAGGCCATTGATCATAACCCCCCACAGAGGACTACACAAATGTCTGTATTTTATTTGGAATCAGCCTCTTGTACTCTGTACAGGAGATCACAGACTGGGAAAAGGAGAAACATCAAAAATAACTAGTAAATTGTGCTGCATTTCTCATTTGCAAATAAGGAACATGCTGATACATTGTGCAGCTGGTAGTTCTCAATCCTAGCTGTCACTGACTAATACAGTCTCTGTTGATGATCGGTAACCAATTACTGTGGTTCTCAATGATATGATCACTATGTCAGCTGAAATTAGCAGGCTGCAGTCTACAGGGTCATCTATTCATTAGTGTAACTGTCACATACCTTTTTTTACAAAAATAATAGTGTTTAACCACTTCCTGCCCAGCCTATAGACAAATGACGGCTAGGCGGTGGTTCAGTTATCCTGACTGGACATCCATTGACGCCTTTAAGGATAACATGCGATCACATTCTTGTGGGGCTGCGCATCACAGGGATCGGTGGTGCGGTGTGTCAATCTGACCCACCGCATTACCAATCTCGGTAAAGAGTTTCCATCGGACCAATCACGACTGATCATAGTGTAAACAGGAAGAGCTTTTTATCTCCTGGCAGGGTGGATCTGCACTGAATGGTTAGCAGCGCATACCCCCTAGGATCTACTTCCTATGCCACCCAGGACCACCACGGAATGGCAACTGGACAGAGCAATCTGTCATTGCCACTCACCAGGTGCCACCTATCAGTGCCCACCAGTGCCATCTATCAGTGCCACCTATCAGTGCCCAGTGCCGCCTATCAGTGCCCACAAGTGCCCACCAGTGCCATCTATCAGTGCCACCTATCAGTGCCGCCTATGAGTGCCCCATCAGTGCCACTTATCAGTGCCTGACAGTGCTGCATATCAGTGCCACCTATCAGTGCCCATCAGTGCTGCTTATCAGTGATGCCTATCAGTGCCCATCAGTGCTTCATATAATTGCCTCATAATCAGTGCCACCTCTGCTCTCCCTTTCTGCTATTGAATTGGTGGGAAGATTGGATTCAATACAAGATAGGCTCTCAGCAAATTCTGTGGGTGTGAGGTTTGTGGTTCCAGTAAAATGTATAGTGAAGTTCATCAGACTGAACTTTATAGGACACAGAATGTCCTGCCTGATTTTTCAACTGTGGTCAGCATGGTTAGAATGGCTAATAATGGGGGTTTTGTTATGTCCCAGCCCCTCACTAAAAATGGTGGGTTCCCATCATCCATTTGTCATTTTTTTGTAGGTGTGTTTTAGGGAGAGCTGTACGTCTGTATAGGGAGAGAAATTTGCTATATAGTGTTCTACTATGCTAAATGTATGCAAAATTTCTGTGGGTGATTGTATAGTGGCCTACGTATTCTTGTGTACCTTTCCCATGTTAACAGTTCAGAGAGCTAAAAGTCCTTTATAGGATGTATGTTTTATATGTGTTAGCAATAATTGCAATAGCTGTTTAGCTCCTAGACCCTCCTCTTCTGCAGTGTTTATTGTTTATGTTGTTTTTTTATTTTATTTTATATTATTTACCCATAGGTTGTTTTATCCTCTGCTAGGACAAAAAAAAACTAGGGTTGGAATTAGAGTTGAGCAAACCCGAACCTGAAATACCTGGCTGATCCTGCCATTTTCTACCCTCCCCCTGTAAACTGACCACAGTTAATCATGGCTGCTGAGCCCTGACAGCATAGTCAGTTTCCATCATGCGCAGCTCACCTGTCTGCTCTCCACTGTCCTCCTCTGTCCTCTCCCCCCTCCCCTCCCTGCCTGTCAGCTAGTGACAGTGCCCCCCTCCTGCTACTGAAATAACTCTGACCTCTTTATATATCAGAGCGCTGCTCGGCGCTCACGTGACCGGATGGCTCTCTCTTCCTCCTCTCCCGACTGACGTCAGTGGGGGGAATCTTGGTCCCTCCTGCTCTAGCTGTCAGACGGGGAGAGGAAGAGGCGGCCGGTCACGTGAGCGCTGAATGGCACTCTGAAATCAGGTATAGACTGCATTTTTTTTATAAATCACACATACAGGGGCATCTGTCATTAGGAGACAGAGGAAATAGTATAAAGAGGTCAGAGTGGCTTAACAATCCCTTTAACTGTGAATGCATTGCAATATGGCTACCTGGAGTTGTTCTGTACACAGAGTGTGTACTGATCCCTCCCCAGAAACATAATTTCCTGCTTGTGTGCTTGGCTCACCAATTTTCCCAGAAGTTTGCCTAAGTCAGATTTCAGGCATCCCCTGCAACAAAAATGTCATTTTTGGAGAGATGCTTTCAATAAGAGCACATCTGAAGGGATGCAGCTCAGCATATTAACTCATTAGTGCTCAGCAAGTGCCACAGCTGACAGTTAATTATGAAACCACTCCCATTAGACCCACTTACTACAGAGGCACAGAGAAACACACAGGGATTTCTTCAGAATAATAAAAGGTAGGAAACTGCAACAAAGGTTGTTACAATCCTTGCAATGTACACAGATCACCCACACGGGAATGTTTTTTTCTCAACAAAAGTGGAGTTACGCTTTAAGGATTCTCTCCATTAAGGCTCCATTCACACCTAGGCATTTGGAATCATGGGCGAAATCACCGCAATTCTGCCCTGCGATTCCAGAATCGCGGCAAAACACAGGACGCTATTGCAATGCCATTGCTTGTTAATGGCACCCCAATCACAGTATGATTTTGCCATGGTTGGTGGGCGATAAATCACGCTGCAATTGCGTCAAAATCACAACGTGCTATGCTGTCGCCTGGAGAAGCTCTTGCTCTTTTTTGATTGACAAGCTTTGCACCGCGATTTCAGCATGGTTTATCATGATTGGGGTGTCATTAACAAGTAATGGTATTGCATTGCGTCCTGCGTTTTGTCGAGATTCTGGAATCGCTGGCAGAATCGCGGCAAATACTGATGCATTTCAAACCTCCTAGGTGTGAATGGAGCCTAAGGCAAAAAACCTTCTGAAAGCAGCTTCTCCCCCCAGCTCCCCTTATAGTCACCTGAGCCCAATCTTGAATCAGGGATTTGCACAAGGACATCGGCTCTCTTGGCTCTCTTCCTCTTCATAGGCTCAGACACAGCAGAGGGAGTTTGGTCAATCACAACTAGTGACTGTGTTAATTGACACACAGTGGCAGCTCAGGAGGGGGCAAATGCAAGTGCTCCCATAACAAGAGGCTTGCTAAGGTAGGCATTCTGCAGGGGGAGGAGCCAAAAGCACTGGAGAGGGACCCAAGAAGAGGAGGGTCAAGGACTGCTCCATGCAAAACCATTGCACAGAGCAGGCATAGGGGTGTGCAGGGGGTGTGCCAGGTCTGCCTGGGCACACCCTAATCAGTTTGTGTGGCGCCGATTCCCCCTACTGCACGGGTTTCCCCCCATGTTGGCCCCCTCCCTGCAGTGCTGCTGATTTCCCTCTTCTCCTCTCCCTGGCTGCTGTGGGGATGTTTCAGGATGGAGAGAGGAGGAAGGGGCTACTAAATATGAAATTTATCGGCCCCTTCTTTTTCTAAATGAACACAGTGAACACACTCGCTCACTGTGTTCATTCAAAACTGAACCATAATAAACTGTGTTTACTATGTTTCAGTTTGTGAATGAATGAGAAGCCACTCAGCACAGAGCACTTATTTTATTCACTGCCCTGTGCCACTGAGGCTTCAGAGAAAGGCATGTGTGTTTGAGCTTTGGGGTGCACACCCTAATGCAATAGGCTGCACACATCTATGAGGACAGGTAAGTATGGATGTTTGTTACTAACCACTAACCACTACTGCAGCAAGGTGACTCTATTACGTGAAGCACCATACCGGTACAGTGCTTTGTGTAATAGATACAATGGGCACGCCCGCAGCGCAGCTCTGGAGCTAGTGCGCATGCTGATCGCGTCCACCAGCCAACCACGATCGCTCCACAGAGAGGCAGAATGGGGATCTGCCTATGTAAACAAGGTTGTAACGTTTGTGCAAACTAATCAATATATACTTCTTGCCTTTTTTTTTACCAAAAATATGTAGAAGAATACATATTGGCCTAAACTGAGGAAGAAATTTGTATTTTTTTATATTTTATGGGGGGTTATTTATTATAGCAAAAAGTAAAAAAATATTGTTTTGTTTTTTTTCAAAATTTTTGGTCTTTTTTTGTTTATAGCGCAAAAAATAAAAACCACAGAGGTGATCAAATACCACCAAAAGAAAACTCTATTTGTGGGAAAAAAGGACATCAATTTTGTTTGGATACAATGTTGCATGACTGCGCAATTGTCATTTAAAGTGACGCAGTGCTGTATCTCAAAAAATGGCCTGGTCAGGAAGGGTGTAAGTCTGAAATGGTTAGAAAAAAAGGTCTACAGTCGCTTTAAATAATTTACTATATGCAAAATGTTAATTACATATTTTTTCTTAATTCTAAACATTACTTGCTTTTTATCATTTTTTTGCTTAACAATCCTAGTTTTGTGTCTTTTTAGCAGTTTCTAGGTTTGAAAAGTGTTGTGGCTTGTAAGAAACGAGTGTGGTTTGATGGAAGTTATCAATTTTGAAGTGGTGTTTGGGTGAATCAAGAGTGATGCTTAAAATTCCCTGATTTAAATGTTTGCAGGTTGAGAGCTGTGTCATCTGTCTAACTTATTTACTAGATATAGAAGAGACAGTATTTTAGACAGCTCAAACTGTTGTGTAACAATACATAGATGCAAAAGAGGTGTTTAAATGTTTTTTCTATCATAAACCAGAGTGAGATTACTTTTGACAGAAGATGACTTTTATTAAAGATTGACATTTTGAAGATACAGTTGTGTTCAAAATTATTCAACCCCCACTGAAATTGATTGTTTTGGTTGGTTTGACATTGATTATGATCATTCAGTCATCCTGCTTACAATTAAATCAAAGAGGCACGTGTAGGTCAGACAAATATAACATAACATTTATAATGAAATAACCACAAATGTCTTTTCTGAGCTCACATCATTATCAGTTTTATTCAACCCCCAAGTGACATTCAATCTTAGTACTTAGTACAACATCCTTTTACAGTTATAACAGCTTTTAAACGTGAAGCATAGCTTGACACAAGTGTCTTGCAGCGATCTACGGGTATCTTCGCCCATTCATCATGGGCAAAAGCCTCCAGTTCAGTCACATTCTTAGGCTTGCGCACTGCAACTGCTTTCTTTAAGTCCCACCAGAGGTTCTCAATCGGATTTAAGTCTGGTGACTGTGATGGCCACTTCAAAATGTTC
>BLSH010026341.1:108552-118566 GCA_018402905.1 Glandirana rugosa
GTGACTGGTGGCGGTCAGTGGGTAGTGACTGGTGGTGGGCAGTGGGTAGTCACTGGTGGCGGTCAGTGGGCAGTGGTTAGTCACTGGTGGCGGTGAGTGGGCAGTGGGTAGTCACTGGTGGCGGATGGGTGACGGGTGAGTGGCGGTGGTCACTGATTGGTGACGGGTGACTGGCGGTGGTCACTGATGGGTGACGGGTGGTGGTCAGTGATGGGTGACTGGCGGTGGTCAGTGACGGGTGACGGGAGACATGCCACGGTCACTGACGGGTGATGGGTGACAGGTGCTCTTTATGATGGCAGTCTGAGGACAGGTACACTTTATGATAACAGGTACCCTTTATGGGGGCATATGTGGTGACTGTTGGGTGACAGGTGTATTGGGGGGGCAGGGGGGTCAGTGTCAGTGTGATTTTACTGTACAGATCAGTAACTCACTGATCCCAGCTCTTATCTCCTCACACTAGACACTGTGTGAGGAGAGAAGAGCTGGTAACAGTGAGTTACCGCTCTGTTTACATTACATGTGATCGGCTGTGAAGTAGATCACAGCCGATCACAAGGTATCAGCCGCCGGCCGGCGGATGATACCTGTGTCGGTGACAGGCAGTGTTCCCCAGGAACACGCCGCCACCGACACGCACGCGCAGCGCGCTCCCGATCGCGCGCATGTGCCGTGCGAATGGCGGGCGTGCCATTCGTGATCAGCTGTGACTTCGTCACAGCCGATCACGTGGTGAACAGCCATAACCAATGGCTGTTCACCCCTGTCGGTGAAGCGGCGTGTCCTGGGGACACGCCGACACCAACAGAGCCGGGATGCACGCGCCCGATCGCGCGCAATCCCGGCTTAAAGGGAGGACGTCATATGACGTCCACCCGCTGTGAGAGCAGGACCGCTCCACCGTCATTTGACGGTGGGCGGTCCTGAGGCGGTTAAGAAGTCCTTGTAGGATTTCATTCAGAATACAATTACAAATGTACACTAAATTCCCTAAAACCATTTACAGCATTGGGGGTTGAATAATTTTGAACACAACTGTATACAGCTTCTATGGCTTTCGAGATGTATTATTTCTTTACTTATTATGATCCTGTTTTCATTTAATGTTTGAACTGAAAAGAAAATAATAAACAATATTGTGTCATTCTATTAACAATCTCTGTGCATGTTTAAAATATTTCATTCAAAATATTTGTGCTTCCCACACATTCCTTTCAAAACAGCTTCTTTGAATTTGGATCAGCACCCAGTCATCAGCTATTCGTTCAGCTTGTCAAATACAGAGGCAAAAGGGCTTTCTAATTAGAGCTGCTTTCAGAATAGCGAGGCCACATTTTATACTTAATTTACATTAACACCCCTCCTATTTTTCTCCCCAAACAATAAACATTCATATTCAATTCAGAATTGCTTTATTACCATTGTTCATATGTCTGTCCTTGAAGAGTTAGGCATTGACCTATGATTTGGCAGCACAACACTTAAACACATCCCGTGTAGCTTACTGCTGACAAGAAGCATGATAGAAGACTCTTAGAACTGTCACTTGTAATCCCACAAAAGGAAATAAACTAAAACAAACACTGGGGATGAACAAAAACATAAACATAATAGATCTCAATCTGATTATAAATTAGTAAATTAGTAAAACATATAAGTATCTCATAATGCTTTTAATTGCAGTGTTACAACATATGCTTGACATTTTTAAAATTGAATTAAAAAAATGTTTTTTTTTATATATGTCACTATATTTTGCACAAATTGTTCGAATACAGAGACATTGTTTCATTAAGGTTTGATAGACCTTCAATATGTTAGCATTTCAAGTAATTACAGAAAGGAATTTGTAAAATCTGGTCTGGAATTTAAAAACATTGTGATGGTTTTATTCTTAAATAAATGAATTGTAAATCTTATCTGTATGTTTAACATTAGTAGTGGAATAAATATCATGAATAGCAGCCTGATCTTAACATGTGAAAGGACTTGTTATACATCAACATGCTGAACCTATGCCTGAAAAGAGAAAGCATGCAAGGGAGACCTTGGGATGAAGAAGACATGTGGCATTTACTACAATAACAATGGGTAAAGTGGAATTGTGCTGAATATTGGGCATAGATTAAATGAGCATGGTTAAATAGGGTATACACCTACATACTGTATACACTGCACACATGTTGGTGGCCAATGTGAAGAAGTAGTTTGTCTGGTGTTGATTGTCAGCATGAGGAAAAAGCCTCTATATCTTGGTGGACAATGTTACTAAGAATATCCCATTATGTTGGTGCTCAGTGTGAGGAAGAATATGGGGCCCTTTTGTTTGCTGTCAATGTTAGGGGGAAACCACCCTTACGTTGGTGCTAAGTGCTAGAAAGAAAGCACCCTTATGTTGGTGGTCAGTGTTAGGTAAAATGCCCCTTTATGTTGGTAGTTAATATTTACAAGTGGAATTATTTTTTTTTTTAGATAAAAACAACAGCCAGATACATGCAATGTAGCCTATTGGTTTACAATAAAATAACAAGGGAAACACAAGTATAAACCATTAAAGCCATCATACAAAATCTTCCTGGAAAGGACCATGCCCAAAAGTGTTCAACAACAAATGAGTATGAACTATAGATAAACATAGAGGTAGGAGGATACGGAAGGGGGGAGGGGATCAGGTAGTTGCAGACAAGAAGTGCTGCAATATCCACCAGGAGAGGCACTTTTAGGCAGAATACTTTCTCTGTGTCAGCAGTCTCTCCAGCCAGACCATATCTTATCAGACTTCATGGGGCAGTTCCTACTCGCATAGGTTAACTTGTATATCAGTAAAGCATTGTCAAGAGCGGCATGCCATGAAGCCACAGTAGGAAAGTGAGGTAACTTCCACTTCAAAAGGAACTCTCTGCAGGCATAAAAAGTAGCAAAAAAGTTAAACAGCTTAACATAACGAACTAAGTCCATCCCATCCAAGACACCCAATAGAAATATTTTGGGATCCAAGCCGAAGATCGAGTCATGCAGCCTATTAAGGTCATGTCAGGAAAGGTTTCACCTGCTGGTGGCACTGTGGCTTTCAGATCTATGGGCTGCAGTTCTGGTGTTCACCAGTGGGTGTCCCTCAGCAGTCAGAAGCTGACATCATCCCCAGCAATCAGGCATCACCTGATGCTGATTGCAGGAAGCATATTTAAACCTGGGGAATGCTATTTCACTTTGCCTTGGTATTTTCTCCTTGTGCCCCTGATTAGAGTTGAGCGAACCCGAACTGTAAAGTTCGGGTTCGTACCAGACTTTAGGGTGTCCGTGTCCTGAACCCGAACCCGGACATTTGAGAAAAAGTCCGGGTTCGGGTACTTTTTCGCACCTGTTGAATAGCTGCAGGGCAGCCAATCAACAAGCGTTTTACTCGTTTGCCCTTAGAAGCCATCACAGCCATGCCTACTAATGGCATGGCTGTGATTGGCCAGTGCATTATGTGACCCAGCCTCTATATAAGCTGGAGTCACGTAGTGCTGCATGTCACATCATCTCATACTAGTGTAGGGAGAGGATGCTGCTGCTGCTGCTGCTGTGAGGGACAGATTAGCTTTAGAAAATCATCTCATACTAGTGTAGGGAGAGGATGCTGCTGCTGCTGTGAGGGACAGATTAGCTTTAGAAAATCTGTTAAAAATAGTGATTTATTGGTAGGTGGGTGCTAGAGGAGATTTTTGTTTGCTAAAGTACATTTTGTTTGCTAAGCAAAGTGCCTCATATAAAACCTAAGCAATTTTTCTGTTTGTTAGGTGGGCGTTTGCAGCCATTTTTGCAAGTGCAGTGCACTTGCAACTGTTTGTGTGTCTCTTGTTCTGTTAGTTCAGTTGGCAACATTTTGGCATATTTAAATACTGCTTTTGCATTGCAGTTAGACAAATTTAAGAAAAATATATTCTTTTTTTTGTGCAAAATATTACATTTGCGGCAAGCGGGGCATTTCTTGTACAAAATTAAAAAGTGCGTCTACATTGCTGGTTTAAAAAAAAAAAATATTCTAAATACTACATTTGCGGCCAGCGGTGCATTTCTTGCACAAATATAAAAAGTGTGTCTACATTGCTGGTTTAAAATATATATATATATATTGTAAATACTACATTTGTGGCCAGTGGCGCATTTCTTGCACAAAAATAAAAAATGCGTCTACATTGCTGGTTTAAAAAAAAAAATCTAAATACTACATTACCTCCTCCATTTTTTTTTAATGTGATTTTTAGTTATTTCCCTATCCACATTTGTTTGCAGGGCACTTGTCCAACTCTTACCCCCCTTTTGCTTTCTTTTGCAGCCCTCTAGCCCTTTGCAGGACTTTTTTAGAGCCATGTTAGTGCCCAAAAGTTTGGGTCACCATTGACTTCAATGGGGTTCGGGGTCAAGTTCGGGGCCAAACTCAAACTTTTTTGTGAAGTTCGACCGAACCCGCTGAACCTGAACATCCAGGTGTCCGCTCAACTCTACCCCTGATCTGTGTTCCTGTGTTCCTGAAGCCTGCATCCCGTCTCCTGTTTCTGGACGATGACCCTGATCCTGCAGCCTTATCCCTTCCTACCCGCTCAGTCCATCTACTGGTTCCCTTTCCCTGTCCTGCCTTGTCCCCAGCTCCCCCCTGCTTGATCTCCCATGTATGACCCTGGCTCTGGTACGATTACGATTTGGTTATTCCTTGCTCTGTAGCAATTTGATTTAGTCTGTCATTTATTGTGTGTTCACTTTTGGTTGGTTCACTGGGTTACACTATTTATTATATTGGAGGTGCATTTTCTTTATTATTCATTCATCTTTTAATATTATTTACATTTTACCTGCATTTGGTACACTCTGTTGCAGTCCACACATTTCTGGTAACACCGGTCCATGGTAGATCAGCTACCACTGCCACCCAAAAAGGTCTAATGAAGGGCCATGGCCATACCTTCTGTAGAAAAAAAACTATGGAGGAATGGCAACATATACAGGAAGGATCAGTAGAACAGGAAATAGCAGCCAGACATTGCGGGGTGAGTCAAGTTAATGCTATAAGTTAGGGACAACCTAAGGTATAACAAGAATAATGGTTTCCCCAACACACTCAAGGTAAGCAGACGATTGATAGGGTCAGACTCTAAAGTAATAGGAGCCGGGAATTGCAACTAGACTGCATGTCTCAATGGCAAGCACCTAAAGAACATACTATTCGGAAGACTATATTTGGCCTTGAGGTTAGAGAATCCCATAAATCTCCTGTTTGATATAATATGCAGACATAATTTCAGATTAACTTGAAATATTGAGCTAGGAAGTTGCAGTGGATGAGATGTTATAAGGGAGCTAAAGAACAAGATGCCTTAGGAGAAGTAGAGAGGTTGATTTGGGTGATATCTGCAGATGAGGTTGGTGATGTAGCTAAAGGCAACGTTGTGGATCGCTTTATATGTTGTGGTTAGCATTCTGAATTTTCTACATTGGTCTAGTGAAAGCCAGTAAAGGGATTGGAAGAGAGGGGCAGTGGTCATGGATCAGTTAGTAAGGTTTATGAGTCTTGCAGCTCAGCCAGAATCAGTTCAGCCCAGCCAGAATCGGCTATAATCGGCCATAATCAACCAAAATCAGAGAGAGACAGCCGGGGAGAAGTCTCTGCGAGCAGTTTACAAGGGGAAACGGAATATCCCAGCCTCAAAATATCCCTGGAGCATCGGCAAAACTGGGTAGGGGAGGCAACACCCCACAGGCAACCCTTAAGTCAGCACACAGGTACAGGAGAAGCCAAACTGACTGGTGAGGCAGGGATGCAGCGTGAACGCTGAACCCCAGCTAAAAAAAAACAAAAAGCAGCAGGAAGAGAATCTGTCTTAGGATTGAACAGTATAAATACCTGTAAAGTGGTGCCGGAAGACCCCCCTGCTGCCCCCTCACCTCCAAAAGAGAACCCCCCCAGGAGCCAACATGACCAAACATCGCTGATTGGAAAGAAGATAAGAGCTACGGGGGTGAGTTTCCTCTTATTGTTTACACTGACATAAACCCGACAGACTGTGATTGCATTAAATAATTATATTGTTGGAGGAAAAAGGAGAAGGGCTAAGAAAGTGGGAAAAAATAAAATTGAGGGGGAAGGCAGCAAGAGGAGAGGCAGTGGCAAAAGCCCCCTGAATAAGTCTAAGCCCAAGCCCAATAGAAAAATACATGCCCCAGGATGGTATGGCTGAAAAGCAGGTCATAGAAAAGCAACAAGGACAAAACAAGTTGTCAGTGGAAATAAGTTCACCTGGACAGCCTAAAGTAGACCAAGAATTAGAAAGTGACTCTGAGATAGGTCTAAGGGAAGATCAGCAATTAAATGATCAACTGCCTACAAAAAATGAAATAGCATCTATGTTTGTGGTTTTGGAAAAGACTTTAAAAAAACGAAATGGGGAAAATACAAAATGACATGGGGCTGATACTGGAATGGGTAGAAGAGACAGAAACAAGACTGGATAACCATACACAGGCTATAAAGGAATTAAAAAGAGAACTGACAGACTTACAAAATGGTCAAATGGAATTGGCCTACAAAATGGAGGACCAATAAAATAGAAACAGAAGGAACAATTTGAGAATATGTGGTCTGTCAGAGTCAACATAGGGTGAATGCAGGAAATACCCAATCTAGTATTAGGCAGAGAAGAAACAGAGCCCATAAAAATTCAAAGGGCACACAGAATAAGGAGATCAAAGGGTATACCCATGGAGACCCAAAGAGATGTAATTATAAGATTATGGGACTATAGAGAAAATAACAAAATTTGGAAACATTTGAAAGGGAAGCCACCAATAGAATATGAAAACTCCAAACTCCAAAAAGGCTGTTGGATCAGCCATAAGGATGGCCTCATGGCAAAATGAATGTACCCAGAAGAGTACCAGGAATTTTATAAGAAACTGGAAATACCCAACCCAGACATAGCAGGATGGTCTACAGAAAACACAGGAAAAATAACACAGGAAGACAACCAATGGTTATGAGTCCCAAAGAAGAAAAGACTAACTTGAGAAGTAAAAGAGATCATGTAAAATAACACACCTAGACCTGGGGAGGGGATGGAGAGGGGGATTGGTTTGTAAATAAATTAATGGGATGAATGATCTGGACAAACAGGGTTTTCCTAGACCCCACTGAAATTTAGTGGGGTACGGACCGCGCAAAAGCGCCAGATAGCACACCACCTCTAGGAAGGAGCAGGTAGGGCAATGAGGGTCCAGAGGGATATAGTCTTTGACCCGCTCAGAGCCGCTCATGTTTTTTGGGGCAAAAACATAATTTTCAATATAGGGAGGAGGTAGGGAGGATGGGAGGGAGAAATATGGGCAGGGATATTAAGTCTGTGACGCCGATGGTTAATTTTGTTCATGGGTTGTATTTGGGAAGGAGTGCCTCACAGTCCCCACCGGGGCCCCCTGCACCCCTTACTCTGGACCCAATGGGTCTGGGGGGTGAGGGGGATGGGGCGAGGGATGGAGGGAGATGGATATATGGAAAGATGAGGAAATAATATGGATAGTCTGAATTTCCTAACGGCATGCAGCAAGTATTAGGCGCTATATCAGGAGTACGCTGCCCTCTAGTAATAAGATCAATACATATAAAAAAATTCAATACATAATGTACAATGATATGTACAACTGCAGAGTCTTTCAATGTGCAGTATAGTTAAAGTTATAGTCCAATAAAATTAGTCCATAAATATATAAATCTTCATATATAGCACTGGAGGCAGCCATCCGTGGTGAGCTAGAACCCAGACTCACTAAAACTGGAGAGAAGAACAAAGAAAGAGGTGCCTCTAAGTGCAATATGTCAGTAATATTTAATAAAACCAGCCAAATAAAAATGCACATATCAGACGTGATTAGAAAGCACAGCAGTCATCCAATGAAGGAAAAGGGGATGCCAATCCAACCCGGGGGGAGATCATGTCAATGTCTGTAGTGGCGTCCTGTGACACTCCTCGCCGCAATGTGAAAAGCCGGCTGGTCGGTGAGGGCGTTGAGAACGAGGTCTGGAATGAAAACAGACAAGGCGCAGGAGTATGGCATCAGTAGCATGCGACACGTTTCTTCAGGCAATAAGGGGAATGGATGAGTTCTGAAGACTAGTGTATATGGTCAATATAAAAGATGGGCTACAGGGAGGCCTTAATGAGCGTATTGAAGTGTCTACCATCCTGTAAGATATGTCTGTATATGCATCTCTACATTACCAGATATCTTTCCTGGCCCCTACTATAGTGATATGTATAACTCCTATGTGTTGAGTATTGTTAGCATCCCTGGGTTGCGGGCCACTGATATGTTCCGACACTTTACCATGCCTCTCCATTGATCTGAGGGCATTGAAATCATGTGACTATGTGCCCGACCTTATAGAATATTCATTTTAAATTCCCCATGTTCCTTTCTGACCCTCGATTGCTGCATTCTGTCTTATGACTTCTAATATTTGCGGATACTCGCTCCCACTCTTCTATACACTCATTTCCATATTTTATTTTCTATTTTCCATTTCTTACTTAATTTATATTTATTCTTACTTGATCTATCCTACATTACTAAATTTTTTATACTTGATCCTCGGTAGCTCTGTGCAACCGTCCTGCCCTTTGTGTCCGTTCCACTTAGTTTTAGCAGTTTTAGCAGTGTATTGTATTTCCATATTTTATTTTCTATTTTCCATTTCTTACTTGATTTATATTTATTCCTACTTGATCTATCTTATATTACTAGATTTTTATACTTGATCCTTAGTAGTTGTCATCAATTAGCCCATTATTAGTCCTCTGTGCTACCGTCCCTCCCTTTGTGTCCATTCCACTTAGTTTTAGCAGTGTATTGTATGTCATTTCAATGTTAGCTCCTCTCCCCATAGCCTGTCTTTTATGTCGACCACACACACACTAGTCTTCAGAACGCATCCATTCCCCCTATTGCCTGAAGAAGTAGTGCGGCTTCCCGGACATTGGAGGCAACCTGCTAAGGAAACGCGTTGCATGCTAATGATGCCATCCTCCCATGCTTTGTCTGTTTTCATTCCAGACCTTATTCTCAATGCCCTCACTGACCAGCCGGCTTTTCACATCACGGCGAGGAGTGTCACAGGACGCCGCTGCAGTCATTGACACGATCTCAGCCTGGGTTGAATTGGCATCCCCTTTTCCTTCATTGGATGACTGCTGTGCTTTCTAATCACGTCTGTTATGTGAGTTTTTATTTGGCTGGTTTTATTAAATATTACTGACAACTCTAAGTGCAATATGTCAGTAATATTTAATAAAACCAGCCAAATAAAAACTCACATAACAGACGGTTGTTTTTCTCTCCAGTTTTAGTGAGTCTGGATTCTAGCTCACCATGAATGGCTGCCTCCAGTGCTATATATGAAGACTTAAATATTTATGGACTAATTTTATTGGACTATAACTTATAACATACTTCACATTGAATTATTAAATATTACTGACATATTGCACTTAGAGGTGCCACTTTCTTTGTTCTGAATTTCCTAACATATAATGTAAGAGTAGAGTTGAGCAAACTTCTAGAAGTCCGGGTTCTGCTGGTTCGGCCGAACTTCGGGACAAAGTCCGGGTTCGGGTCCGGACAGAACCCGAACTTTGTCCCGGACCCCGAACCCCATTGAAATCAATGGAGACCCGGACTTTTAGGTACAAAAAATGTTGTAAAATAGTCCTGGAAGGTCCTAGAGGTCTGCAAAAGGAAATAAATGTGGGTAAGGGTGGGACAAGTGACCTACAAAGAAATGGGGACAGGGAAATAACTTTAAATATTTAAAAAAAAATAAAAACATAAAAAATGCAAAAATGGAGATCATCTTCAAAATGGGTCTGAAAAGTATTAATTAACATTAGAGGCCATAGAACTGTTCAAAAATCATCTTCAAACTGTGTCAAAAAAGTATAAATAAGCCGGGAGTACCCATATCACTGTTCTGCAAAATGTGTG
>BLSH010026341.1:122460-138782 GCA_018402905.1 Glandirana rugosa
AGAAAATAACCCTTCCCTTCCCCCATCCATTTAACTCTGTCTTTAACCACTTTTTACAATCCATTTACCCTTGAACTATTCGGTTCTTCTTCTAACTTGAATTGACCTCTCTCTTCTTGCTAATAAACAATAAGGAAAATGAATGCGAGGCGGAGTCACCTCCCTCATATCGCAGGTGGAGGAAATATTGGGAGTTCTACATGTTGAGCTATTGTATGCCTGTACTATACTGTTAACTCCATTTGCCAGAAAATCAACTGTATACTCTGTCTTGCATCTCTTGAAAATAAAAGATTTGAAAAAAAAAATAAAGTGACACACAGACTTGAAATAATTGTGCAGAAGAGATGTGCAATGATTGACGGTTTCATTTAAAGTGATACACACATTTTAAAAAGAAGTGTGAATAAAAGATGTGCAATGATTGACGGTTTGATTTAAAGTGACACACAGACTTGAAATAATTGTGCAGAAGAGGTGTGCACTGATTCCCGGTTTCATTTAAAGTGATACACACATTTTGCAGAACAGTGATTTGGGTACTCCCGGCTTATTTATACTTTTTTGACACAGTTTGAAGATGATTTTATAACAGTTCTATGGCCTCTAATGTTAATTAATACTTTTCAGACCCAGTTTTAAGATGATCCCCATTCACCTCCATTTTTGCTTTTTTAGGTTTTTATTTTTTAAAAAATATTTAAAGTTATTTCCCTGCCCCCATTTCTTTGTAGGACACTTGTCCCACCCTTACCCCCATTTTTCTTCCTTTTGCAGACCTCTAGGACCTTCCTGGGCTTTTTTACAGCATTTTTAAGATTTTTCATTAAAATTACCAGAACCCCGGACCCGAACCCGGACTTTTTTTGAAAAGTCCGGGTCCGGGTCCCAGACACCCCAAAGTTCGGTACGGACCCGAACTTTACAGTCCGGGTTCGCTCAACTGTACGTAAGAGGTTTAAATTTCCAGATCAAAAGACATCAGATATTAAGGGAAATCAAGAGATATTCAGCAAATATAATCTTCCTGCAAGAGACACACATAGCACAAGATACAAATATTAAACTGTATTCAAAACCCTTCCCAAAATGGTATTATGGAGACTCCTCAATCAGAAGGGCAAAAGGAGTTGCTATAGGCATAAAGAAAGAGGTCACATTTATATTAGCAGATAGGAAAGTTGATCCAAAAGGTTGGTTTCTTTTTTTTGAAAGGGATGCTACAGGGGTTGGAGTACATGCTGGCGAATGTACATTGCCCTAATAAAAATCCTAAAAATATATGCAGGAAATCATGAGGGATTTGATGAAATTTAAGCAGGGCAAGGTGATCCTTGGTGTGGACCTCAATTTCTGTATGGATCACCGATTGGACAGTACGTCTGGTGCACTGGGGAATTATAATAAACAGCTCACAATGGTAAAGAAAAAACTGCATGAATATCAATTGGTAGATGCATGGAGAGCCCAACATTCGGGTATAACAGTTTACACATTTCGCTTGGCAGTACACAACGTGTACTCTAGGTTGGACTACATACTGGCGGAGTATGGCCTGTTAGAAGCAGTGGTGGAAACATCCATTGGAAGAACATTGATCTCAGACCATGCTCCGGTAGCGATGAAGCTAAAACTAGATGGGAGGGAAAACAGGACGGGTGTATGTTAAATGAAGGTCTGAAAAAGGAAAGGAAGGAAATAGCAGAATACTTTTTGTTAAATGAGATACCGGATGTGCCAAATGCATTCATATGAAAAGCACACAAGATATTAGACCTCTGTAGGATGAAAAAATTTGATAACTTTCGTTTTGTTCCATTAGTTATTTAACGAAATTTGTTTAGTTAAATTTGTTGCATTCGTTACATTCATTTTCGGGATTTGTTTCATTTCATATTTGAAAAAAAAACCGACTGCATTTGAAAAAAATCGACTACAAAAGTTCTGTCGGATTCGAAAAATTTCTACCGGATTTGAAAAAAATTGAAATTCAAATTTGGGAACATTTTTATATATTATATTCTTTCTATTTTATTCTATTCTTTTCTATTATTTTTCTGTTCTAAACTTTTCTATTCTATTGTATTCTCTTATGTTCTATTCTAATCTTTCCTATTCAAATTTATTCTATTCAAAATTCAAATTTCAGAAGATGCTTTTATATTCTATTTTTATTTTCTGTTCTATTGCTCTTCTATTCTCATTATTATCAGATTCAAAAAATTTCTACTGGATTCAAAAAATTTCTACCGGATTAGAAAAATTTCTACCGGATTTGAAAATTTTTTATCGGATTAGAAGA
Source organism: Glandirana rugosa (assembly GCA_018402905.1). NCBI lineage: Eukaryota > Metazoa > Chordata > Amphibia > Anura > Ranidae > Glandirana > Glandirana rugosa. Next base: position 124,763 of record BLSH010026341.1, read on the forward strand.
AATTAAAAATTTCGAACTTCAGAAGATTGTAATATATTATATTCTTTCTATTTTATTATATTGTTTTCTATTGTTTTTCTATTCTGTTCTTTTCTATTCTATTGTATTCTCTTATGTTCTATTCTATTCTAATCTTTTCTATTCGAAATTCGAATTTCGAAAGATGGTTATATTTTCTATTTTAATCTTCTGTTCTATTGTTTTTCTATTCTATTATTTTCTATTTTATTCTCTTATTTTCTATTCTATTCTTTTCTATTATTGTCTATTCTATTATAATCTTCAAATTCAGTCTATTCAAAATTGGAATTCATTCTATTGGAAATTCGAATTTTGAAAGATCATTATATATTATATTCTTTCTGTTTTATTATACAGTATTCTTTTCTATTGTTTTTCTATTCCATTCTATTCTATTCTCTTATGTTCTTACCTTTTCTATTGAAATTCAATTTTGAAATTAGAATTTCGGAAGATGGCTATATATTCTATTTTAATCGATTCTGTTCTATTGCTTTTCTATTCTATTATTTTCTATTTTATTCTTTTATTTTCTATTCTATTCTGTTGTAATCTTTTCTATTCAAGTTCAATTTCAGTCTATTCAAAATTGGAATTCATTCTATTCGAAATTTGAACTTTGGAAGATTATTATTAGAGTTGATCGAACCTCTGGAAGTTTGGGTTCTGCTGGTTCGGCCGAACTTCGGGACAAAGTCCGGGTTCGGGTCCGGACTTGACCCGAACTTTGACCCGGACCCCGAACCCCATTGAAATCAATTGGGACCCAAACTTTTAGGCATAAAAATGGCTGTAACAAAGTCCTGGAAAGTCCTAGAGGTCTGCAAAAGGAAGGAAAATGGGGGTAAGGGTCGGACAAGTACCCTACAAAGAAAAGGGGATAGGGAAATAACTTAAAATCATTTTTAAGCTAAAATCACATAAAAAAAATCAAAAATGGAGGTGGATGTGGAGTTGGAGGTTGAGGAGGCGGTGAAAGTGGCAGTGGAGGAGAAGGAGGAGGTAGCCAACACTGTTTTTTTATTTTGGAATTTTTTTGTTTTTTTTTAAACCAGCAATGTAGATGCACTTTTTAATTTTGTGCAAGAAACAATAATCTGTCCCTTTAAGCAACAGAAAGAATCTCTCCCTATAGAACTAGGAGATGATTTTAGATTTTAAAATCATCTCCAAGTTGTACAGGGAAAGCCTCCACCTGTTGCTTTAAGGGAAAGATTATTGTTCTAAAATCATCTTAAAAGTGTGTGGGAAAAGCCTATTGCAGGGGCATAGAGCCATATTACTGTTCTAAAATTATCTTCAAAGTGTGTGGGAAAACCCTGTTTCAGCCACATGAAGCCATATTAGTGTTCTAAAATCATCTTCAAAGAGTGTGGGAAAACCCTGTTTCAGCCGCATGAAGCCATATTATTGTTCTAAAATCACCTTCACAGTGTGTGGGAAAACCCTGTTTCAGCCGCATGAAGCCATATTAGTGTTCTAAAATCATCTTCACAGTGTGTGGGAAAACCCTGTTTCAGCCGCATGAAGCCATATTAGTGTTCTAAAATCATCTTCAAAGTGTGTGGGAAAACACTGTTTCAGCCGCATGAAGCCATATTAGTGTTCTAAAATCATCTTCACAGTGTGTGGGAAAACCCTGTTTCAGCCGCATGGAGCCATATTAGTGTTCTAAAATCATCTTCACAGTGTGTGGGAAAACCCTGTTGCAGCCGCATGGAGCCATATTAGTGATCTAAAATCATCTTCGCAGTGTGTGGGAAATCCCTGTTTTAGCCGCATGAAGCCATATTAGTGTTCTAAAATCATCTTCACAGTGTGTGGGAAAACCCTGTTTCAGCCGCATGGAGCCATATTAGTGTTCTAAAATCATCTTCACAGTGTGTGGGAAATCCCTGTTTTAGCCGCATGAAGCCATATTAGTGTTCTAAAATCATCTTCACAGTGTGTGGGAAATCCCTGTTTTAGCCGCATGAAGCCATATTAGTGTTCTAAAATCATCTTCACAGTGTGTGGGAAAACCCTGTTTCAGCCGCATGGAGCCATATTAGTGTTCTAAAATCATCTTCACTGAAGATGATTTTAGAACAGCTGGAACCTTTCCCTGTACAACTTGATGATGATTTTAGAACACTAATCTTTCCCTTAAAGCAACAGCTGGAACCTTTCCCTTTACAACTTGATGATGATTTTAGAGCACTAATCTTTCCCTTAAAGCAACAGCTGGAACCTTTCCCTTTACAACTTGATGATGATTTTAGAACACTAATCTTTCCCTTAAAGCAACAGCTGGAACCTTTCCCTGTACAACTTGATGATGATTTTAGAAGAATAATCTTTCCCTTAAAGCAACAGACTCTACCTAGTCCAGTCAGATTGTTCTGTGCAGCAGGATGAGGTGTGCAATCTGTCCCTCAAAGCCCCAGTACTAGTATCTCTCCCTAGTCGACAATCAGATCGTTCTGTGCAGCAGGATGAGATGTTCTGCAATCTGCCCCTCACAGAGCCAGCAGCATCCTCTCCCTAAACTATCCTGAGAACATATGACATGCAGCACGGTGACTCCAGCCCCATATAGAGGCTGGGTCACGTGTGCACTGGCCAATCACAGCCATGCCATTAGTAGGCATGGCTGTGATTGCTTCTAGGGAAAACCAGTGAAACACTTATTGATTGGCTGCCCTTGGCAGCTTTTCAACACGTGTAATAAAATACCAGAACCCCGGACCCGAACCCGGACTTTTTTTGAAAAGTCCGGGTTCGGGTCCGGGTCCCGGACACCCAAAAGTTCGGTACGGACCCGAACTTTACAGTTCAGGTTCGCTCAACTCTAATTATTATATATTATATTCTTTCTATTTCATTATATTCTTTTTTATTGTTTTTCTATTCTATTCTATTATTTCCTGTTATTTTCTATTCCATTCTAATCTTTTGTATTCGAATTCAAATTTATTCTATTCAGAATTTGAATTTCGGAAAATGGTTATATATTCTATTTTATTCTATTCTGTTCTATTGTTTTTCTATTCTATTCTTTTCTATTCTATTCTCGTATTCTCTATTCAATTATTTTCTATTCTTTTCTATTCTATTCTAATATTTTCTATTTGTATTCATTCTATTCGAAATTCGAATTTCAGAAGATAGTTATATATTTTATTTTAATCTATTCTGATCTATTGTTTTTCTATTCTATTCTACTCCCGTATTTTCTATTATATTACTATTCTTTACTATTCTTTTTTTTTTTATTATATCACTTTATCATTTTATATTCTTTTTTAAAAAATCAATGTTTTTTTTCTAATTTGTTTCTGAATTCGATTCAAATTGTTTTCTAATTTGATTTGATTTGAATCGAATTACATCCAAATTATTTTGATTGGAATCGTTATTTCAAATTCGTTTAATATCGTTACTGTTGTCATTCGGTAATTCAGATGCATCCAAATTCTGAATAATGAAAAATTAGTCTGAATTTTGATTTGGAATGAAACAAACTGCACATGTCTACAAGACATACATTAGGGGAAAATTGATCTCTATAGCGGCAAAAAGAAAAGAAAGAAAGAATAGGAAAAATGGAAAACAAAAATCATTAAAAAAATATATGAATTGGAACAAAGAAATAAAAAGAAAGCAGATGTAGAAATACAACTAGACATTTTTAACGAATTTCAAAATATCCGAATTAACAAAAACCCATTTAACAAATGTTTCTGAATATTCGTTAATTCGAATATTCAAAAATGTGTAAATTTGAAAATCCGAAAATTTGAAAATAAGAGCTAAAATTCAAAAGAACAAAAAACCAAAAATAAGAACGAAAATGCGAAAATTTGAAAACCCAAAAAGTAATAATAACTTAATTATTACTAACTATTAAATTATAGGTATTGGGATTTCCTTTAAAATGTGGCTGTTAGTGAACGTAATGAATACAAATTTGTCCAAAATTAAGAATTATCCGAAATAATGAATGCCATATCCAAGCAAATGGAATGTAACAAATGAATAATAATAAATAACAATAATAATAATAACTTTTTATTATTATTATTAATTATTATTATTTCCTTCTATTCCATTTGTTTAGATGCGGCATTCGTTATTTCGGATAATTCGTAACTTTCGATAAATTCGTATTCTTTACATTCACTAACAGCCAAATTTTAAAGGAAATGCCAATACCTATAATTTAATAGTTTGTTCTTATTAGTTAGTTAGATATTATTTTAACCACTTGCTTATTAGGCATTTAATCCCCCCTCCTGCCCAAACCAGTTTTCAGCTTTCAGTGCTGTCGCGCTTTGAATGACAATTGCGTGGTCATACTACACTGTACCCAAATTCAATTTTTATCATTTTTTTCACACAAATAGAGCTTTCTTTTGGTAGTATTTAATCACTGCTGGGTTTTTATTTTTTGCTAAAAAAATGAAGAAAATACCGAAAATTTTGAAAAAAAACAGTTTCATAGTTTGTTATAAAATTTTGAAAACAGGTAATTTTCCTCCTTCATTGATGTGTACTGATGAGGCAGCACTGATGGGCACTAATAGGCTGCACCGATGGGCACTGATAGGCTGCACTGATGGGCACTGATAAGGCAGCACTGATGGGCCCTGATAGGTGGCACTGATGAGGAGACACTGGTGGGCACTGATGGGTGGCATGGGTGGGTGGCACTGATGGGCACTTGATGGGTGGCACTGAAGGGTGGCACTGAAGGGCACTGATGGGTGGCATTGATAAGCAGCACTGATAGGTGGCACTGATGGGCACTGATGGGTGACAGGGATGGGCACTGATAGGCGCTGGTAGGTGACACTGATCGGCAGCACTGATATGTGGCACTGATATGTGGCACAGATGATGAGGCACTGATGGCCACTAGTTGGCAGCGCTGATGGGCATTGATAGGTGGCACTGGTGAGCATTGATAGGTGGCACTGGTGGGCACTAATAGGTGGCATTTGTGGGCACTGGTAGACTGCACTGATGTGCACCTGTAGGTAGCACAGGTGTGCACTGGTAGATGGCACTGGATAGCAGCAGTGCCTCTCCGTGTGCGGGACCAATGTCCCTCTGTCTACAGCCGGCCGGTGATCGGCTTTTTTTCCCTCACGCTGTTAGTGTGAGGGGAAAAAAAAGCTGATTACCAATCTTTTGTTTACATCACATGATTGGCTGATAGCTGATTACGTGGTAAGGGGCCAGGACTCGCTGATTACAGAGCGTGCCACGTCCGCCTCACAGGGGTGCGCAGGCAGCTTGTGCATGGGAGGACGTCCATGGACGTCCACCTGGCAACTCAGGTCCATGATGTAGCCGTCTTTCGGCTATAGTGCGGATGCAAGAGGTTACATTTTCAGATTTTCGTTCTTATTTTCTTATTTTCTAATTTTCAAAATTTTCTGTGAACTTACGAAATTACAAGTTTTTAAATTACGAATTTACCAATGTACGAATGTACAAATTAACGAATGTTCGAATGTATGAATTTGCAAATGTACGAATTTACGAATTGCGATCATAATGAATGACCCGAAAATCTAAACCGAAAATGAACACATTTTTTGGCAGTGCATATGTCTAAATACAACAGACTCTAATTATAAAAATGAGATCAATTAAAAGACCTAATGGAGAAGGAAACCAGGAAGGCTTTAATATAGTTGTAAAAGAAAGCTATAATGGGGTAACAAACCAGGAAAACATCTGGCAAAAATGGTAAGGAATAAAAAAAGCTGAATTATATCGAAAAAATAAAAAATAAGAAAGGCGAGATGCAGTACAAAACAACAGATATCGCCAAGGCATTACAAACATATTATAGTAACCCATATGCTAGTAAAAACAATGAAACATGAGTAGCAGTAGATATAAAAAAAACAAAAAATGCAAGAATATTTAAGAGATGCAAAACTACCCAAAACCTCAAAAGATAGACTGCAGGCCTTAGAAGTACCAATAACACAAGAAGAATTTAAACTAGCATTACACAATACGTCTTCAGGGAAGAGTCCAGGACAGGTTTATAACCAGATATTATAAAAAATGTTAAGACCAGCTAATACCAAAAATGTGCGAATATGTGAACAAACTGGGAGAAACAGTAGGAATGAGAAGGGAGGTTTCTACTAGCACACATTACTATAATACCTAAGGAATAAAAAGATACAACAAACTGCCCAACTTATAGGCCCATTGCATTACAAAATGCAGATAAAATATTATACGCAAAAGTGTTAGCAACAAGATTTAAAAAATGAATGCCGGAATGGGTACATGTAGACCAAACAGGTTTTATACCAGGCAGAGAAGGGAAAGATAATAGCATAAGAGCATTATTAATGTTAAGAAAGGAGAAAAGTAAGGAATCCCCAGATCTATTGCTGCCAATTGATGTGGAAAAAGCATTTGACAGGGTAGACTGGGGGTTCATGATGGGAACATTACGACATTTGGGATTAGGGCCAAAAATGATGCACTGGATAGAAAACCTATACAATCACCCTACAGCAGTGGTAAAAGTAAACGGAACAATTTCATCTCCCTTTGAATTGTTTAATGGAACAAGACAGGGCTGCCCTCTCTCCCCTCTTATATGTTCTATCATTAGAACCGTTCTTAGCAACCCTTCGGAACAGTATGGACATAGTGAGAGTGGGAGATGAAGAACATAAAGTTGCTGCATACGTAGACGATCTTCTACTATATATTACTAAACCAAGAACAATGTTACCAAATTTAATGAAAGAAATAAAAAGATATGGGGGAACTCTCAAATTATAAGATTAATCCTGTAAAATCTGAAACACTAAATTTGAGGTTAGATAAAAAGAAGAACTGGCATTATAGAGGGAATTCCCATTCACCTGGAGAGGGAAAGAGCTAAAGTACCTGGGGATTAAATAACAAACTCAGTCAGGAAATTATACCAAGGTAACTACATACTGTTACTCAATGGGATTAAAACAGAAATTAGGAAAATATCATCTAGCCCGTTATCTTGGATGGGACAGATAAATATGTTAAAAATGGTCATCCTTCCCAAGATACTTTATAAGTTTCAAATGGCATTGATTGAACTCCCCCAGAGTTTTTTAAAACAATAGAAACAGTGCTAACAATATATATATGGCAAAATAAAAAGCCCAGAGTGCAATTTGCGACAATAAGTAGGGGTAAAAACATGGTGGTTTGGGAACACCGGATATAAAAAGATATTATAAAGCTGTAATAATAGCATGAATAGTGGAATGGGCAAACCTAAAAAGTGAAAAAAAATGGGTTAGAATTGAAAATATATTTAGTAAGACACAGTTGCACAAAAATATTTGGATATCACAGAAATATAGACATTAGACAAGGAAGCACACGAGTTAACAAAAACGTCCTTAGTATATGGGATATAATTTACAGAGATAGATAGGAGCTGTATCCATTGTTTAAAAGTAATTGTTGGGGAAATTGCATATTTCATATTCCTCATTAAGGTTGGCCTCACAAATATCTAATATCCTGGTTACCTTGCATTACTAAACTTATTGGCATTTGAACTGCCTTATATGGTCAAGCTAGCCCCTTCTCCTCAGGAATGCAAAGGTCATATTGTTGCTTACAGGGTGTTGGCTGGGGGGTGGGCTTTTCCCTTATACAAGTTCTATATTACCACAGCAAAAACCTATATGAGTCAGTCTCACCAAGAACAGCCATGAGGCACGTCCTGATCCCCTGTGCCATGTCAGAGACTCCATGGCGGGAAGCAACACCTTTAGTTAAGTATTCTTGATATTTTCTTTATCTTTATCTGTATCTGTCATTACTTGTATTAAATGTTATATTTTTAAGTATTTGTGTGATCTCTCTTTGTACATATCGAACACAACCCCAAAAACGTGACAAGAGAGTAATATAAATTAAATGTATAGGCCTATGATGTTGTTTTTAGATATAAAATCAAATAAAGATGAAAATAAAAAAAGAAAACAAGCCAAAATCACATAAATGATCAAACAAATTCACCAGCAAACCACAGATCTTCAATTGCATCCAGATCTTCATTGAAAAATGATCACATCACAGAAGACATAGTGCAATGTTTCTGGGCCACCCAGGACCCCTTTGTCAGGCATGTGATAAATATGTATAACAGTGCAACAGTATTCAAAGTGATCTCCACCAAAGAACAGAAAAAAGTGACACCCCCTACCTACTGATGTCATGTAAGACGTGTCAAAAATGCATTTTTTGGTGTCACATGTCCATGCTGAGCAATATTTGCTTTCCATGCTGGGTAATATTTTGTTTCCATGCTGGGCAATAGCCACCCAAAAAATGGACCAAAAATGTGTTATAAATGCATATGCACCGTTGCATTGAAGCAGTGTAAAAGCAGCCTAAAAGTGAAAGAACAGCTAATCCACCGCTAATTTTTTCGGAGCGTGCATTTTTTCTCACTTCCGCAATTCCACACCAACGACAAACTGACTGCTATCAAGAGGATTCCCCATGTATTGGCTGTGCACTATGTCTCCATGGTCCTCTGTGGGTTCACAGTCAAGTAAGCAAAAAGGAAGTAGATAAAAGGAAAGCTGAGCCAGACCCTGGTGAAAAGAGAGAGAAGGAGGAAAAACCAAACCAACATTTTGAGGAGCTAGGAGGTTCTTGAGAAAGGGTTTTTTTTACCTCCCTCAAAAGTTGGTTTGGTTTTTCCTTCCCCTCTCTCTTTTCACCAGGGTCTAGCCCATATTATAAAGCATATAATTAAATCTAAACACTTAGGAACCCTCCAAAAAATGTAACCCTGCCCTGTCCCATGTGCATGCACATGAACTTAAATGCACTCCTCAGGGGCATCTACGCATTAACCACTTCAGCCCCAGAAGGATTTACCCCCTTCCAGACTAGAGCACTTTTTGCATTGCTTCGCTTTAATTCACAATTGCGCAGTCATGCGACATTGTACCCAAACAAAATTGGTGTCCTTTTTTCCCACAAATAGAGCTTTCTTTTGGTGGTATTTGATCACTTCTGGGATTTTTATTTTTTGCGCTATAAACAAGGAGAGACAATTTTGAAAAAATACCCAATATTTTTTATTTTTGGTAAAAAAACGCAATGGGCATATATTGATTGGTTTGCGCCAAAGTTGCCGCATTTACAAACGATGAGAATTCATTTATGGCATTTTCACTATTTTTTTTTCTAGTAATGGCAGCAATCTGTGATTTTTATCAGGACTCCGACATTGCGGCAGACAGATCGGACATTTTGGCACTTTTTTGGGACCATTGACATTTATACAGCCATCAGAGCTAAAGAAAAAACACTGATTACTGTATAAATGTCATTGACAGTGACATGGTTAACCGGTAGGGGGCGATATAGGGGATAACTGTGTTCCCTCACTGTGTTCTAACTGTATGGGGGCAGGGCTGACAGGGGGCATGACAGATCTAACTGATTCCGATTACAGGGATCAGTAGATCAGTGTCATGCTGCCTGTCAGAACAGGGAACTGCCATGTTTACATCGGCGGTTCCCCGTTCCTCCTTCCTCACAGATGATCAGGGAGCATGCAGCGGGCACGAGAGCACGCTGGCAGTGCCAATCACTGTTTATAGACGCCAATCTGCGCTATCGTGCCACTTTGCCACCGTATATCAGCATTACACGGTCGGAAAGTGGTTAAATTTTGTTTGCAATACACATTACATATGTTCATGCTTGCTGGAGTGAAGTGAATAACAAAATCCCAATAGACATATATTGATTGGTTTTTGCAAAAGTTATAGCGTCTGTAAACTATGGTATATACAGTATACTGGAATTTTTGTAATGTATTTTTTTATACTAGTAATGGCAGTGATCATTGCAGAGGACAGTCAGACACTAGCTGACACTTTTGACACTTTGTGGGAACCAGCGACTCTAATACAGTGATCAGTGCTAAAAATATGCACTGTTACTGTACTAATGACACTGGCTGGGAAGGGGTTAAACATCTAGGGTGATCAAAGGGTTCACTGAGAAATCACAGCAGAAGTGGGCCGACGGCGATACACCCATGTGCCCCCTAGGCAGAAGTGCAGAATCACGTACAGTATATACATGTGATTCTGCACAGGACGGCCTCCCTGTAGCAGTAAATGTGCTATGGGGTAGTCCTTAATTGGTTACTCACCACAACGTCATTGTTTGCATTTTATCAAAAAAATAACTGGGTAATATATCACATTGTTGTGCCCTAACAGTAACCTAAATGTATTTTTTACTGGCATTTGATAAACCATTGTGCAAACATTGTGTAATATGAAAAAATTGAACTGCCACTATTTTATCATGTAGCTTTCAAAAAATATATAATGTTTGGGGGTTTTAAGATCCTCAGGTTCTGGCAGTAAAAGGGTTAAGATCATGGCACAAAGAAAAAAAACATGGGCCAAGTAGCAGATTAGTGGCAGAATAGTCCAATAATTCACCAGCAGCCAAACTCAATTTTCATTTTTTCTTTTTTGCTCTTCTTATTGGGGAGATTAAAGGTAACCTCTCCAAAATGAGAGGAAACCCCCAAATTGCTACTAGAATGGGTGTCCCCATTGGAAGGTCTCCCCTCAACTCTTCTTCCAGTGATACCTATAACATTTGAACTTTCCTGTTACTCTCAGCCTATGTAACAATGGTCACCAGGACAAGTAGAGTGGGTGAAATCCCCAGTGGACAAAGACAGAGAAACTTGATGGACATCCTAAGTCTTTTCTATAACCAAAAACGAAAAAAAGAAGCTTTGATTCTTATATTTTAAATACACCCATGGCTTGCTTGAAGGGGAACAACTAGCTTTATTATGAACAATGCTCTCTTTTAAAAGACAAATAGCCAATTGTTAGTCATATTTCTTCATGAACATGTTTGTCACATGCTGACATATATACATTGCCGTATGCACATACGTTTCTAGCATCATCATAACATTATCATAAACAGTAGCTCATATACAAAATGGATACTTGCAGATTGGTCAGTGCACATTTTATGGTGTAGGCTGGCATCTGCACTCTGATTGGATGGATGTATGCATAACCTTAGGACTTATGTGTTGAACTGCTCACAAAAGAAGGCTTGGAGTATGGGAAGTGCACTCTCCCCCTCCTAGGTTAGATGGCTGCCCAAAAAGATGAAATGAACCAGCCATGCCTCTTAATGGCTGTCTTGCACGGACAAACTGCTTTAGGCTAGGTCTTGGAATGTATATGCATTTTCAGCCCCTAGCTGTGTTCTAGAAGATGTTTGTATTCCAGGCACAAACTGAAAATAGTGATCACAGCAATATAAAAAGCACAAGTTGCAGGATAGCCTGTTAGGCAACCAGCACTCCAAGTCTCCATTTTGGTTAATAAGGAGTAAAGTTACTTTGCTGGAGAAAGAGCCCATATGCACTCACTCACTAGTACTGTAGTAACCTGCATTTGTCCATGGTGTGTATAAGGTAAAACGGTATTACATTTAAAAGACACATTGGTGACTTTTAAATGTCATTTTTTAGCTGACTGATTTATTAAAAGGGGGTATGGAGGGTCCTAAATAAAGTAAGATTGTGTAAGAGACATGCTTTGTAAAAACAAAATGTAAAAGAGTAGACATGCTGTCCAAAATACATTTAATAATCATAAACAATGGTAGTTGTAAATTATTTAGCATCTGCAAAGCAAAGCAATAAAATCAGAAGATGAGAATAGTATTGTTACAATTTAGTGTAAGTATTTATTAAAATCTGCGGTGTTATGAATGTGTTATAAAAAACACATGTTCTGATCAGTACCATTTACAGCAGAATCCACATTTGCAGTCACATTATACTGCCAACAAGCCTTTGTATACTTGACAATGTCTGAGCTGCAATGGAATGCATGGTCTGCATTTTGAACTTTATTAATAATTGATATGTTTCTGAAAAAGGAAGTAGGATAGTAAAAAATGAATCTACAATTCTGTTTGAAGATCTCCAATATTTTTCATTAAAATGTTTTAGAGAAATATTCCTCTGAGAAAAGTGAAGTGACCATAACAGTTTACCTTTCAAAATATACAGCAAAATCATTCAATATGGCAAGAGAACAATTTCAGAGGTACAGTATGTTGTATATTTGTATACCTCTGTGGTGCACTAGTTTTTAGGCAATGTCATCTTAATTATGGCTGCAAAAAGTCTCAGTGTAATCACTGGTTTGATCATAACTGTAATCTTCACTTCCAATCAAGGATTGAAAAATATCTTCTGACCAATCTGTGCAACATTTCTATCTGTCCTTTCCATTATTATTTGGGATGGCGATATTATTTTACTCTTACTGGACCCCCCCCCCCCCCCCATCTCCCTCTCCCCCACCTTAGAGCACCCAGGGAAGCCTTTAAATAAAACATACTTTTTACAATTTTTTTTTTTTTAAATCCATGCAGTGATTTAACTGAAGCTGGTAATAAAATGGTACTAAAGTGGTACTAAAATACTAAAATAGTAGATCTATATCTGTAATAAACCCAGCTTGATATCTACAAACCCCAAACATTACATGGATATTTGGGCACTGCCATAGGGGACAGGCACCAATGCAAAAAAAAGTTAGCAGGGAGAACTGTTGCCACTAAATGACACTTCCCAGCCACCCTTTTTCTGTTAGTAAAAACAGCATGGGGTCCCCCAACTATAACTATACCAGATCTTAATCTGCTGGATAAAAGTCTGGTATGAAATTTGAGGTGAACACTATGCCTTTTTTTAAATAGGCAGTACTATTTTTTTTTTAAACGTGCACTGTCCTTTTAAGAAAAAAAAAGTATGATGTCCCTCCAAAATCCATATCAGATTCTTATCCTTAAATCTGTCTGGGCAGGAAATGGTGCCGCAAGCGCATGGTCCTGAACCATACTAGGTTACATGTACTCAACATTGGGAGGGTGCTGTGTAGCAGGGGTGCAGATACTGCCTCTCCAGTAAGGCACCGTATCCCCATTAACATGAGGAAAAAGGCCCCATCCTCACATCCCTGGCTTGATGGATATTGGGAACTGTGGGGGATAATACAATTTCTTCATCCAACATCAGTTACAATGAATTATGCTACAGTTATACAATGATTTTTTCCATGATGAATGTCCCATGCTGATACTCTTGTTGCAAATGACAGTCCATCATTGTCAAGGTCATGGTCATGGCCGTATTTGATCAATGCTATCACCCAGTTTTCCCAGTGCTGTGTTTACATTCCATCAGAGCCAGGAAACCTGGATGACATCATTGACAATATATGGCCATGACCATGATGACATGATTGATACTAGATTCACATTATGGGGGTTTATTAATTTTTTTTAACAACTTGCCATCCGGGAGTTGTACATAAACAGCCAAATGGCTCCCTCCAGAGGGCGGGAGATATATTAAAAAGTCCTCTCACTCTTACTAGTGTTGAGCGAACCCGGACTGTAACGTTCGGGTCCGTAACAAACTTTCGGGTGTCCAGGGCACGGACCCGGACCCGAACATTTCAAAAATAGTTCGGGTTCGGTCCGGGGTTCTGCTATTTTACTCCACGTGTTGAGAAGCTGCAGGGCAGCCAATCAACAAGCGTTTCACTGGTTTGCCCTTAGAAGCAATCACAGCCATGCCTACTAATGGCATGGCTGTGATTGGCCAGTGCATCATGTGACCCAGCCTCTTTATAAGCTGGAGTCACGTAGTGCTGCAGTCACATGCTCTTGGGTTAGTGTAGGGAAAGGAAGCTGACGGCGTGAGGGAGAGAGTAGAGACATTTTAAGACATTTTAAGATCTGATCCTGCATCCTGAGATAGATTACTTTACTACTGCTATCTGTGCTGTTGCTCTGAGGACAGATAGCAGAAATTAGAGATTTCACATACCGCTGCTTTGAGTTGCAGATCAAACTCTGCATAAAACAACGATCGCTACGATCGTGCTCAACGATC
>BLSH010026341.1:142550-158112 GCA_018402905.1 Glandirana rugosa
CGTCCCACTCTTGCGACTTTCACACGTGTCTGCCGGGCGTGAAATACGTCGTCGAGACTGTATAGGTCCATCAAAAAATCTTTTAAGACATGGAGGTTTAAGTCGTGTACGCGGTCCGTTCCCTACACACAGTTTGGCCGAGCCGGGTCTCGGCGATGCTCTAAAGCCGGTAACAGCGTGTGGTGGTCCGGCCCGAACTCCGAGTCACCGTTGTTGGTGAGTAACCAGACAACAAGTTACGGGTAGGTGTCGAGGACGCGTCACACCCCAAATAGGGGGTTTGTATAGTCAAAATTTTGTAGGACGACAGCAAAGGGGGACCTACACGACTACAACCACCACTTCCACAATGTGAGCCTCAAGCCCGGCCTGGTGGTGTGCGACAATGGCCGAAATCTCGTAGCGGCTCTGGGCCGAGCCGGTTTGACACACATCCCTTGCCTGGCGCATGTGCTGAATTTGGAGGTACAGAATTTTCTAAAAAACTACCTGGATATGTCAGAGCTGCTGCATAAAGTGCGGGCCGTCTGTGCACACTTTCAGCGTTCTCACCCTGCTGCTGCTCGCCTGTCTGCGCTGCAGCTGAACTTCGGCCTTCTCGCTCACCGCCTCATATGCGACGTGCCCACAAGGTAGAACTCCACCTTGCACATGCTGGAGAAACTGTGCCAGCAGCAGCAGGCAATAGTGGAGTTTCAGCTGCAGCATGCACGGGTCAGTCGCTCTGCGGAACAGCAACACTTCACCACCAACGAGTGGGCCTCCATGCGAGACCTGTGTAGCGTATTGCGGTGTTTTGAGTACTCCACCAACATGGCCAGTGCCGATGATGCTGTTCTCAGCGTTACTATACCACTTCTATGTCTCCTTGAAAAAACACTTCGGGCCATGATGGAAGAGGATGTGGTACAGGAGGATGAGGAGGAGGAAGAGGGGTCATTTCCATGGTTATCAGGCCAGTCATTCGCAAGTGGCTCGGAGGGTGGGTTCCTGCACCAGCATAGGCCATGTCCAGAATATTCAAGCCAGGGCACAGTTCTGGAGGACGAGGAGGACGAGGAAGATGAGGAGGAGGAGGAATTGCAGCAGGGTGGCACCCAAACGCAGCTTGTCTGCATCACTGGAGCGTCGCTGGGGGGATACAGAGGACACAGATGATATACCTCCCACAGAGGACAGCTTGTCTTTGCCTGTGGGCAGCCTGGCACACATGGCCGACTACATGCTGCAGTGCCTGTGCAACGACAGCCGAGTTGCCCACATTGTAACTTCCTCTGATTACTGGGTGGCCACCCTGCTGGATCCCCGTTACAAGGACAACGTGCCGTCCTTAATCCCCTCACTGGAGCGTGAGAGGAAGATGCGCGACTACAAGCGCACACTGGTAGAGGCGCTGCTGAGGGCATTCCCAAATTATACTGGGGGCTCAGTGGAAGCACAAGGTGAAGGTAGAGGAGGAGGAGGAGGTAGAGGCCACCAAGGCAGCTGTGCCACCGCCAGCACCTCAGAAGGCAGGGTGAGCATGGCTGAAATGTGGCAAAGCTTTGTCAGCAGCCCGCCACAACAAACAGCACAACCAGCCGATATACAACGTCTTAGCAGGAGGCAGCATTTCAGCAACATGGTGCAATAGTAGCTGGGCACACGCCTACACGTACTGCCTGATGGGTCTGTCCCATTCAACTTCTGGGTCTCCAAATTGGCCACATGGCCTGAGCTTGCCGTTTATGCCTTGGAGGTGCTGGCCTGCCCTGCAGCCAGTGTATTGTCGGAATGTGTGTTTAGCATGGCAGGGGGCGTTATCACAGACAAGCGGAGCCGTTTGTCCACATCCAATGTGGACAAGCTAACCTTTATTAAAATGAATCAGGCATGGATCCCACAAGACTTGTCTGTACCTTGTGCAGAATAAACATTTAGACCGGACTCACACAGCCATTCATATACTCCTTTTTTTGAATAGGCCTCAATACAAAAAAAAAAAATGTTGGCTACCTCCTCCTACTCCTCTACCACCGCCACTTCCACCTACACTGCCACGGTCACGGCCTAGTCAACCTCTAGGCTCCTACTCCACATTCACCCTCCTTCCCATTTTTTTATTTGATTTTAATTTATTTTCCCTATCCCCATTTTTTTGTAGGGCACTTGCCCTAGTTTGAAGATGATTTTAGAACAGTTATATGGCTTCTACCGTAAATTAATACTTTTCAGACACAGTTTGAAGATGATCCACATTCACCTCCATTTTTGCATTTTTTATGTTTTTATTTTTTTTTAAATATTTAAAGTTATTTCCCTGTCCCCATTTCTTTGTAGGTCACTTGTCCCACCCTTACCCTCATTTCCTTCCCTTTGCAGCCCTCTAGGGCTTTCCAGGACTTTGTTACAGCCATTTTTGGGAACTAAAAGTTCGGGTCCCCATTGATTTCAATGGGGATGGGTGTCCGTGCGATCGTTCGGGTTCCGTCCGGACCCGGACCCGGACTTTGTTCCGAAGTTCGGCCGGACCAGCAGAACCCGAACTTCCAGAGGTTCGCTCAACTCTAACTCTTACTGCTTGTGCCTGCCCTCTAGAGCATGCCATAGCATGCTCTGTGATTGCTGTGTCATCACAGATTTGGGCCCTGTACTGTGTGATCACTGTGACCAATCAATGCACTCACACTTGTAAACAAAGTTTGCATGTTGTAGCCTGTACTCTGTTTCTTCTGACAGTAATCAGCTATCAGAGGAAAATAACTAGCCAAACCAATACAGTGCCACTATTCTGAAACTGTATACGGGTGGATAATGATCAAGAATACTGTTTGTCTGCTCTGTTGACACAGTATGCCAATGCAGCCAGCCAGTGTCCCTAATCAGCAGCCACACCAGTACAGTTTCACCATACCAGTGCAGTCAGCCACAGTGTCCCTGATCCACACCAGTACAGTTTACCATACCAGTGCAGCCAGCAACAGTATCCTGATCCACCCACATCAGTCACAGTGTCCCCAAACCAATGCAACCATCAACATTATTCCAAATTGCCACCACACTAAACCGGTGCAACCAGAAACAGCAAATTTCTTGATTGCCACCACACGAGTCCCACACTAATGTAAACCAGTCCCAGTGTCACCCAATCCTTGTAAGCTAGTAACAGTGTTCCTGTTCACTGCAACACCAGTCCCAGTGTCACCAAACCAGTGTAAGCCAGTAACAGTTTTCCTGATCACTGACACACCCATATTTTGCCATGAGACCAATGTAAGTCAGCAACAGCATTCTTAATCACTGCCACACCAGTCCCAGTGTCACCAAACTAGTGCAGCCAGTAGCAGTGTTCCTGATCACCACCACACGAGTCTTAATATCACCAGACCAATGTAAACCAGCAACAGTGATCCAGGTCACAACTATCAAATCCCAGCATTACCAGACCAATTCATCCACCAACTGTTTTCCTAATCACTGCCACATGAGTCCCAGTGTCACCAGACCACTGTAAGCCAGCAATAGTGCTCCTGATCACTGACTGCCACATTAGTTCCAGTTTTGTCAGACCAGTGTAGGCCAACAACAGTGTTCCTGATCATCACCACACCAGTTCCACTGTCACCAGACCAGTGGAAGACAGTAGCAGTGTTCCAGACCGCCACCACACTAGTCTCAGTGTCACCAGACCAGTGCAGCCAGCAACAGTCTTCCTTATCACCTTCACATCAGGACAATGTCACCAGAGATAGTGAAGCCAGCAATAGCATTCCTGAACACCACCACACCACTGCAGTGTTGTCTCTGCCTGCCACCTGAACTGACTCATTTGCACATCCCACTGACTACATTCATGCCATACACCAGTCCCCCAGTCACCAGTCCAGTATCCTCTGCGGACAACTGCACTTCTGCACATGAACTTTTGTTCACCCTTTGTTCAGCCTCCTGTACCTTCTAGCCAGTGAACCTAACTTTCCTGGGATCAGCCACATACCAGTGAGCTAAGCTTACTTGGCTTATATGTGAGGGAATTGTACAGAAGTGAGCAATGCAGTACACTGTTTTTATACAATATTGGCTGATTTTTGTGATACACAAGATACAATGTCCAGTATATAATCTGTCCAAACAATGAAAAAATTCACACATGTGGTATCCCTATGCTCGGGAGTAGCATAATGTGTTTTTGGGTGAAATTTTAAGTATGCTCATGCTGCTTATGAGAAATATCTTTTAAAACCTTGTGTAAAAAAATACATTATTGTACAGCTTCATACAAAATGGCCTGTGTCAAAACCATTTAATAGTATATTTTTTTAGCTTCTTTTTTTGCAATAGCATACTGCATTATTGCAAAAACTTAATAAAATGTCAAAAGACAAACAATTCAAAACTACAACCCTACCTTCGCCAAACCTCCTCCTACCCCTGTATCCCAAATTATCATTCAAAATTTAAAAAATATAGACATCAAGTATGCATTTGGTAGAAATTGGTTAGCATCAAGCAGGGCACTAGCACTTGAGTGAGCAGCATATTAGAAAATCTATGTAGTGGGTTGCTTTTGATAAAACTGAATTAGCATCAGTGTGCGAGCACCCGAATAGACAGCAAATAAAAAAGGCCAAGGCAGGTTTTATCTTGCAATAAAAATAAGAGTGTATTATCTGAGAGACAATAGCCACAAATATAGATCAATGGCTGGACAGTATAGCCAGGAATAGGCGGCTTAAATCTCTGCCTGTTCAGCAGGTACCAGCCAAGATTCAAACAATTTATAGGTAGGCTGATTGTACCCAAGTTGATTGCTCGATCAACTTGAGTATAACCACCCTGTAATATTTTAATGCAATTAGCAGCTAGCAATAATCACTATATGTTCTCCCCAACAGTATGGCTACTCCACCCCCTGCCCAAAAGGCCATCCTCAGCTGCCATTTTTGTGCACAGAAGATCATCCATGTCCTCAACCAGCATGTAAAATGCAATGAGTCAGCAGGAGGCAGAAAAGAATTATGAGGAGGGTTGGAGGGGAAGACAGTGAGGAGGAGAAGGATGGCTTGGGTGCTGATGATGAGTAGGATTGTTGGGGTGCTGGTAGAAGGATAAGAGTTGAGGAGGGTTGAGATGCTGGTGGTAAGAAGGAGGTTTGGGGTGCTGATGGTGAGGAGCATATGGGTCAAGCTTCCAGGGGAATGTTTAACCCTTCCTAAATCCCAGGTGATCTATTGACATCATCCCAGAGGGAGCAAAAAATGCACCACTTTGAGGAGGTGCTGTGCAACAGCCTCATTCCTGATAATGGCAGGGTCCCCTCTGATGCCCAACTTGCTTCTGATCCTCTGATTTCTGGAAGGAGTTTTTTCTTATAATATTTCCTTATGTTTTCACTGTATTACTTATCAAATGTGAGATGACAATAACAGTATATGGACTCATCAGTCATCAAGAATCAGAATATGCTAGGTCAGCAGTAAAAAGATCGACCATGATGTAGTGAAAGCACACTTTAAAGAGCCCAAAACAGAAGAATTTATAAACAGAACATCTTAATGTGTGACTATCTTGTCCAAGAGGTAGCACCTTACAGAGTCAGTGTGAACTAGACTAAAACAAGAAATAAGAAGCGTGGATGGTTGCACCTACTCAAAGAATGGGAAATAAGCACAATATTATTGTACCATTTAAGTCATCACATTTCTAACCTTTCCTAAAACATTTAGATATATACTGTAACAGTCAATAACAAGGCAAAAATATACAGTATATCTCAAACATCAAGGGGGAATACATCTAAAGACCTACATGGCTTTGGGTATCTTTAGCCAGTCCAAAGTGTTGGTGAGAGCAGCTTTCAAATACCATTCGGTGTATTGAAATAATTTCATGTTTCATGAGCAGAGAAATTTCTCAGGTCATAAAAGAATACTTGATTAAACCATTTCCATTGGGTAAAAAAGCATTTAGTAGTCCATTAATTTTGTACAACGGTGTCAAGTTTCTCCAAGTACAATAGAGAGTTCAACCCTTTCATTAAAGCCGAGATAGTTGGTGTGGTCTATGCCTTAAGAAGAACTCTGCAAGCTGTAAGCAGATAAAGGTGAATCCATTTTGGCAACTTTCTTGTTGAAGATGGATGAGTATGAGATGTTGCCAATCATGGCCAAAAGGCATAACCAAGGATCTTTGATGAGTTGGATGGATGCAATGCCAACGATGTAATTAAGCACCTGGTCCCAGTATGAGGAAATCGCATTACATGCCAAAAATTATGAAACAGTGTAGGGCAATGGAAGCCACACCATGGACTTAATGAAATATTAGAGTTTGCGGTGTCTATCAAAAATGGAAGATAGGCTCTGTGAGTTATTTTGAATTGTGTTTCCCTCCACACTTCATTGACAATTAATTTACAAGTTTTATTATATCCCTGAAGAAGCTTTTCCATGATGTAATTGACAACGGGAGGTCTTTGCTTTGTTTTTTTTAAACAACGACAGCCAGGTCCAGCTCCTAAATCACATAATTGCTGACTACATTAGAATAGTAGGAATAAGAGGAGGATTGGTTGCTGGGTGTGAGGAGAAGGAAATTGGAAGGCTTGAAATTATAGTTTTTTTCTTTCATTATAGTCATGGCACTTGAGGCACAGCTGTAGGAGACAAACTATGGCCATAGTTGCATGCAGGCAACAGTAAAATCTCATGTTTGCAACATGTTGCTACACAGTTGTGCAGTCGTATAGTGTGCACCAAAGCACCACATATTTAGGTACAATACATCTATATTAATTTTTTGAAACATATTAAACATACATGAGGTTTTGTATTGCACATAAAATTGCAAATGTTTTACAACATGTATACATCGGATTGGACATAGACAACATTGTTATATTAATTTAATGCCAATTTAACATTTAGTAATCAAAGTATATTAATATGAATATGTAAGCAATTGTCCTTAAGAAATTATAATCATAAAATATAACCATTTAAGTAAAAAAAAAAAAAATGAAAGAAAAATGAGAAAAAAAGAAAGATCTCAGTTAAAATTTAAAACAAGAAAAATAACAATAAGTGATTTAGTGTAAACTCATAAATGAAGATTTAAATTAGGGTCCAGACACATCTAATTGACTGTATCCCTAAGTTGTAACCTGGGCGAAGTCTGGTGAATTTATGAAAATAACCCATGGTGACCATATTTTATTAAATTTATCTATTGATCCATTGGCTGTTGCTACTAATTCCTCCATGTTTTATAGCTTCTCAATTGTATTAATTCATTCTTTAATTGATGCAATGCAGGTAGATTTCCAATACCGTGGTATTAGGACTTTAGCTGCTATCAACATTTAACTTGTTAAAGATTATTTGATTTTTTTCATAGAGCATTCAGAAATATGAAGTAAACAACAAGCTGACGTTAATTTAATATTAGTATCAGTAATACTTTTTTATCAATGCAAACATTTTCTGCCAAAATGGGATTATTAGAGGGCATTTCCAACAAATGTGCACCAGAGAACCCATCTCTTGATTACAACACCAAAACAAATCAGTGGACCGTGGAAGCCATTATTTCAACTTATTAGGAGTAATATACCAATGCGATAGGAGTTTATATCTAAGTTCCTGAAAACGGGAGCTAATGGAGCATTTGTGTGCAAAGATACATGCATGTTGCCACTGTTCCTCATGAAATGTTGTATTAAGAGCTGATTCCCAGAGTGCTTTAGCTCTGAATGGTCTTGAAGTATAAGAGGTTTGTAGCCAGGCATACACTGTTGAGATAGTTTTTTCCATATAATTTCCTTAAAGGCAAACAGATTTGAAAGGTGTTAAAGGTCTTAACAAGAAATGTTTTCGTGTTGTAGTGGAGATGTAATCATGTATCTAAAAGTACATCCATTTTGGTATAACTTGATCTCCTAATTCTGTTGTCATAGTTGTATGTGATTTTATTTTACCCTTTGGAATATAATTTATAATCAACAAGGGCATGTGTTCATTTATTTGTAATTTAGATGAAGAGGCCATTCCTGGTTTAAAGTCTGGGTTAAGTCCTAATGGTATTAAAGGACCTGGTGAAGTGGATAAATCTGAGCATTTAATCACTTGGTGAAAAACTTTTAGGGTTCCACCAATTAGTCAGTGTTGTTTTAGAATATTAGGGCATGAATCATATGGAGAGAATTTCAATGGTAGAACATTTAAGTCCTTCTCTAAATCTACGCAATCTTTATTAGTTGTATTACAATGCCAATTAATAAATGCCGTGAGATGAGATGCAAAATAATAATTCTTAAAATTGGCAAACCTAATTCACCCAGTTTGTTTTGAACATGTAAGTATTTGGAGATTAATACGTGGTCTTTTATCCGCCCACAGAAATTTCCTAAGTAATGACTGCAAAAATGAAAACAAATTTGAGGGTGAGAAAATTGGTAGTGTTTGAAAAAGATATAATATTTTTGGTAATACCGTCATTTTGACTACGGCTGACCTACCAAACCGGGAGAAATACTTAAGGAACCATTTCTCTAAATCCTCCTTTAAAATCCCTATTATTGGAATAATTTTTTTTTATATATAGAGCGTTTAAGGTGGGTGTAATCCAGACTCCCAAATATTTCAGTGCCCTGTCTGCCCAAGTGAAGTAACAATTTTTCCAAACTAAGGCCAATGTATGAGAGAAGAGAGATAAATTCAATGTCTCTGATTTTTTATAACTAATTATGAGGTTGGAAACATAACCGTAATGTGCAAATGCTTGCATCAAATTTGGAGTAGAGATATGAGGTTGTGTGAGGAAAAATAGCAAATCGTCTGCAACAAGAGACCTTTTATTTGTGATTCATTCGTGCCCTGTGTATGAGATTCAAGGCTTTGGTGACATTATCCCTTGCATCCCTTCCAGGCATGAAACCAACTTGCTCTGGGTCAATCAGTTTATGTAGTAAGGGTCTTAGGCAAAGAGACAGGATTTTTGGCAATAATTTAAGATCAAGATTTAGTAATGAGATTGGTCGATAATTAGAACAATTGTATACATCTTTGTTTGGTTTGGGTAAAATTGTTACATAAGCCATTAGACAATCTTCGGGGTTTGCCTGCTGATTACGTGTTTCAATGTTTTCAAAAGATGTGGAGTCAAAATATTAGCAAATGTTTTATAACAATGAGCTGTGAAACCATCAGGATCAGGGATTTTTCCAGGTATAAGCATCTTAATGGCTTCATTCAGCTTTTCTTCTGTAATTGGTTTCTCTAGCTCTAGGGTCTCCAACCTATGGGCCTCAGCCCAACACCGGGCCTTGGATCCCGTATAGCAGGGCCGCACCGCAAAGCAGATTGTCAGCGGTGTGGGCTGCCGAAGAGAGATGACATAATCTCTCATTGCCCACACTGCTGTCTTCTTAAAGGGCCGCAAAGGCTGCTCTGCACAGGACTGCAGCCACAGCCCAACAGTGAAGGAGAGAGAGTGATGTCATGTCTCTCCGCCCGCACGCAACAGAGCCTTCTGTGGGAGCATTGAGAGCCTTTAGGAGCCTGAGGAGTGTCTGTGGGAGCCTGAGGAGAGCCTGTAACTGTAAGTACACTGTACTTTGCAATGCTGGGGGTGGGGGACTTGATTTTATATTTTATAATGATTTTGTGACAAGCTGCTATTTTTTGGTGGCAGGTGACTGACAGTGACAATCCACATCTGGTTGCAGGCCGCTGCTGAGTGACAATCCAGAGAGAATGACTTCATCTCTCACTGCCCGCCCGCAACAGTTTTCCCATGGTCTGCACTGTGGAGAGCCCGAGGAGAGCCTGTGGGAGCCTGAGGAGGGCATGTGGGAGCCTGAGGAGAGCCTGTAACTGTAAGTACACTGTACTCTGCAATGCTGGGGGTGGGGGGCTTGATTTTAAAAATGATTCCATGACAAGCTGCTATTTTTTGGTGGCAGGTGACTGACAGCAACAATCCACATCTGGTTGCAGGCCGCAGTAGTGGGAGTCAACAGCAGTGACAATCCAAATTTACGGGCAGCTAACAGTGACAATCCACATCTGGTGACAATTCACATCTGGTGTCAGGCTGCAGTAGTGGCAGGCTACAGCATTGACAATCCACATCTTGTAGCAGAATAGTGACTATCCACATCTGGTGGCAGGCCGTAATAGTAACAAGCTGCATCTGGTGGCAGAATACTGACAATCCACATCTTGTAGCAGGCTGCAACAGTGACCAGCTGCATCTAGTGGCAGGACAGTGACAATCCAGATCTGGTGCCAGGCAGCAGTAGTGGCAGGCTACAGCAGTGAGAATCCACATCTTGTAGCAGAATAGTGACTATCCACATCTGGTGGCAGGCCGCAATAGTGACAAGCTGCATCTGGTAGCAGAATACTGACAATCCACATCTGGTAGCAGGCTGCAAAAGTGACCAGCTGCATCTAGTGGCAGGATAGTGACAATCTGGATCTGGTGGCAGGCCACAGCAGTGACAATCCACATCTGGTGACAGAAAAGTGACAATCTACATCTAGGGCAGGCCACAGCAGTGACAATCCACATCTGGTGGCAGGCCGCAGCAGTGACAATCCACATCTTGTAGCAGAATAGTGACTATCCACATCTGGTGGCAGGCCGCAATAGTGACAAGCTGCATCTGGTGGCAGAATAATGACAATCCACATCTGGTAGCAGGCTGCAACAGTGACCAGCTACATCTAGTGGCAGGACAGTGACAATCCACATCTGGTGGCAGAAAAGTGACAATCCACATCTGGTGGCAGGCCGCAGCAGTGACAATCCACATCTGGTGGCAGGCTGCAACAGTGACAAGCTGCATCTGGTGACAAGATAGTGACAAGCTGCATCTGGTGATAAGATAGTAACAAGCTGTATCTGTTGGTAGGCTTCGCTAACTAGCCAAAATGAATAAAAAAACAAACGTCGTTGGAGAGCTTCTTTGAAAGGGGGAAAGACCCAATGATGAGACAACTGAAGACCCTTCCAAGACTGGCAACAAAAAGAAAGCTGCATACCAAGAGTACTATTTAAATTACGGGTTCATTGCAACAGGTGATTCTCCAAATCTGCTTTGTATAATATGTGGGGACCGGCTATCCAACGAAGCCATGAAACCTACAAAACTGTTTCACCACATGGAGACAAAGCACCCTTCATTAAAAGACAAGCCTATTGAGTTTTTGCTAAAAATGTGAACACGAAGAACAGAAGCAATTATTGAAGGCCACCTCTTCGATAAATGCATCTGCATTGAGAGCCTCATTCTTAGTGGCTAACCACATTGCTAAATCAAAAAAAAACATTTGCTGTTGGAGAACAGTTGATCCTGCCTGCTGCAAAGGACATTTACCATGAAATTTAAGGAGAGGGTGCGGTTGAAAAGGTGGCACATGTTCCTCTTTCGTCTAGCACTGTAGCTAGACGAATTAATGAAATCGCAGAAGATATTGAGGCACAATTGCTAGAGAGAATAAAGGAGTCACCGTGGTATGCAATACAGGTTGACGAGTCTACTGATGTTGACAACAAGGCAACAATGTTTGTTTTTGTGTGATGTGTTTCTCAGGAGGATGTGCATGAGGATATATTATGTGCACTCTTGTTGCCAACCAACACCACAGCTGCAGAATTATTCAAGTCCTTGAATGACTATGTATCAAGAAAACTGTCTTGGTCATTTTGTGTTGGCACATGCACGGACGGAGCTGCTGCCATGACTGGAAGGCTTTCCGGTTTTACTACTCGGGTCAAGGAGGTTGCTTCTGAATGTGAGTCTACACACTGTGTCCTCCCCCCCTTCTCCCCCCCTCTCCCCCCCTCCCACCCCTCTCCCTTCCTCCCCCCCTTTTTCCCCCTCTTTCCTTCTCCCTCTCCTTCCCTCCCATTTCCCACCCTCATCAACTGGTATCGTTACCCTCTGCATTATAATTTGAAACTACCATTCGTACCTAGGCACTAAAATTAGACCTCTATGAATCCACATTGACAAGCCCCATTCTTGCCGACCAGGAGCAATTTAGGTATGCTTGGGCCTCTCTTGGACTGACTGGACGCCTGGGTAAGTTCAGCCATATTTGTTTTTAAAAAACTTCCCCCTGTATCTTAGTAAATATTATAGCTTTTCCATATGGATAGCTATTATGATCATATTTTGTTAAATGCATAATTTTGTACCATCAACTCTTATAAATATCCCTCCTGAAGAAGCGCCCTGTCGCGAAACATGTAGAGGAACCATGATATCTATGTCCTGACACCAATTGAATGCTCTCCTCTTCCCCCGTTTGTTATGTAGGGGTATGATGTGCAATGGTGCTACTAATGTTGTATGACTTATGTTTGGTCGCTACCACTTGATTGTTTTTAAACTAATGTACTCAGAATAAAATTTCTATATAATTTTTAACTTAAAAAGAGGAACCATGAGATCTATGTCCTGACACCAATTGAATGCTCTCCTCTTCCCCCATTTGTTATGTAGGGGTATGATGTGCAATGGTGCTACTAACGTTGTATGACTTATGTTTGGTCGCTACCACTTGATTGTTTTTAAACTAATGTACTCAGAATAAAATTTCTATATAATTTTTAACTTAAAAAGAGGAACCATGATATCTATGTCCTGACACCAATTGAATGCTCTCCTCTTCCCCCGTTTGTTATGTAGGGGTATGATGTGCAATGGTGCTACTAACGTTGTATGACTTATGTTTGGTCGCTACCACTTGATTGTTTTTAAACTAATGTACTCAGAATAACATTTCTATATCATTTTTAACTTATTATTGTTACCTTGTGTATATGTACTTGGTGTCGTGATAGTCCAAACAACATTTTTTAGTAAAGGGTATTGCCTGGGGATACTTACCCTGACTCCTATCTTCACGACTTATTATGGATGAGACACCCTTAACTTGTTACCAATGTTTAGATGGTCTCTAGAGGTACAATATTAACATTGTATCCTCCATAGAGAAATGCTGGCTAGCCGCAAAATGTCACCTGAACTGAACAACATTTTGCAGGGTGTGATTAAAATGATCAACCGTATTAAAGTACATGCCCTTAACTCACGTCTGTTCGAGCAGCTCTTTAGAAAAGCAAAAACCTCTGGTGAGACTTTAAAAGGCATAAACTCCACTAGAAAATTGAATACAAAATAATGTAAAATTCCATAGTTTGTTACAACAATTTAAAAGAGTGGGTGAAGAAAGGAAGGAAAATGGAATGGGGTTTGAAGAGACCCAATGTACAAGAAAACAATATTACATTAAAATGCAACAAGTACATCTAACAGAACCACTTCTATAATGCACTACTGTGTAATTGAAACAGAGAGCTACCCAAAGCGTTTCACGATGTGTTGTTCCTCTTCATTAGGGGAAAGTGATAATATTACTCATTAGTATCATTCAAAAAAAGGGTTTTGTACTGTATAGCGTAAGTACAGGTTCTCATATAGGACTAGTGCAGGTTAAAAGCAGAAAGGAAAGATGCTGCTGCAAATGGCTTCGGCTCAACCATAAAGGTGGAGGGCAACAGCCGGTCCCATATATTACCACCAGAGGGGGGGCCTAGGAGGCAACCGGCCTCCAGAGTGCCCACCAAGAGGAGGCTACCTGGCTGTGTGAATCAGCCCTTACTGCCTGGAATGGGTATATGAATATGGTGAGGGAATTAGAGAGATTAAGCCGTTGATGATTAAAAAAGTGAAATGGAAGCGGGTGCCTATATCCATGGAGTGTCCAGTTGATTTTGTCAATGGTCAAGGGAGACCGTATGTATAGAATATAAATTTAGTCCATCCACAGGTTAAGGGAAAGGATTGTGTAGTGGGTATCACAAGTGCCTCTACAGGATCTTATAGTGTGCAGCCCGCTCCTCTCGCCAGCCATCATGCAGCAAACAGGACAGTTTGAACAGCTCTGTGAGGAGATGGATGCAGAGCACACACTTCTTCTCTTATACACAGAAGTGAGATGGCTTTTTAAAGGTAGACCACTGAGCAGAGTGTTTGAGTTACGAGAACCTCTCTAGAGATTTCTTTCTGAAAAACGGTCACCACTTGCAGCATATTTCAGTGTCACAGAATGGGTCACAAAACCTGCCTATTTGTGTGACATATTTAACTTGCTCAACAAACTTAATCTGTCACTTCAGGGGAGAATGACAACTGTGTTCAAGTAGACAGATAAAGTCGCTGCATTCAAAGCCAAACTGGAATTATGAGGGCAACGAGTCAACAATGGGATTTTTGACATGTATCCAACATTATCACTTTTGAAAGAGACTGAGCCAGGACCTTCTTTCACCCAGCTGGTGCATGATAACCTCTCTCAGCTTTCAAAAGAATTTGAGCATTACCTCCCAACCACAAAAGATCCCTGAATTGGGAAGGAATGGATTCGTGACCCATTTGTGAATAAGCCAGGTGAATCCACTTTGTCTGTGCTAGAAGAGGATCAACTGCTTGAGATCGCAAATGATGGTGGCCTTAAAAGTGTGTTTGAGATAACTTCAAATCTCCATACATTCTGGATTAAAGCCAAGACAGAATATCCTGCAATTGCCACAGAAGCACTGAAAAGCCTGCTGCCATTTCCAACATCCTATCTTTGTAAAGTTGAGTTTTCTGCAGTGACAGCAACCAAAACAAATTACGGAGTAGATTGGACATAAGCAACACACTACGGGCTATCACCTCAAGATGGGACCGCCTAGTTGCAGGAAAACAAGCCCAGGGCTCCCATTGATTCTGCATTATGGTGAGTTAAACTATTTCATTTTATATTACAATGTAATAATAGAAATTATACACTTCAATCATCCTGACACCATACCAGCCATGGTGCCATGATGATTGAAGCACCAACACCAGCCATTGCCCCGACAAATTGCCCACAAAAAAAACACATACCCCCGCGTGTACCCCCCCCCCCCCCCTTTGGGTCTCGGCACAATTTTCTTGCATGCAGCCGGTCCCCAGTGCCAAAAAGGTTGGTGACTGCTGCTCTAGGTGTTTCATCTCAGATATCGGGAGTTTGGGCGTTTCACTATTAGTCAGGTAGTCCTGTGGAATCTGTGGTCTCATTCCCTATAAGTCAGCTGGTTTATGATGTTTCGGTAAATTATAAAGGTCTGAATAGTATGTATGAAAAGCCTTAGCAATTTTATCAGTGAAGTGTCTTTAATGGCAGGTATATTTGAAGCAAATATAGATTCTTTCAGTGCGCTAGAAAGAAATCTCTCGCTTTTATCATTATGTTCATAATAAAATTCCTTCTTAACCGCTTGCCTACCTGCTCACGCTGATATCATGCGGCAAGTCGGCTCTCCTGCGCGAATCAACGTACCCATACATCGGCTTGCGCAGGTATAGTTGTGGATGGAAGCATGCTGCCAATGGCATACGCCTGCTGCATGCTCCATGAGCATGCCCGCGTGTCAGGCAAACTCGATGTCCCCGGTGACCCGCAATCCCCTGTTAGAGAGGAAGAATGGAAATATAATCATCCCTGTTAGCGGGATCAGTTAGATCTGCCATGCCCCTGCC
>BLSH010026341.1:198659-215877 GCA_018402905.1 Glandirana rugosa
GATATGGATACAAATCTTAACGATCCAACCCTGTGCAAAGAGACTCGTTGGGACAAAAACTTCGATAGTCAGACTTGTGACTCAAGGTTTTTGAGCAATCTCGACCCGTAAGGGTATCGTACACATCGTTCAAAGGGTGGACAGGTGTAAGGGAGGTTGTCCTACCCCTCGCCAGTCCACTCTTGAACCGATAGGACACATGGGAAAAAGATCTTCGTAATACATTTACAAACGAGCAATGGAAGTCGGCTATTGCCTCCATTGAGAGGTTCTCACACTGCACCTCACACTGGGAGATGTCCTTAAAAATAAGAAGCAGATGGTACCTAACGCCACACAGGATAGCCAAGTTCTCACCTGACCGCTCCCCATCCTGTTGGAGGGAATGTGGACAGGTGGGAAACTTGCTACACATGCTATGGGAATGCCCAGCTCTAACGAGTTTTTGGAACTCAGTGTTCAGACTGATAGCTTCAAAAACAGGGTTGCTCAGAGAAACGTGTCCCAACCTAGCAATTCTAAACATAGGTATAGACACATACCCCCCTATATATAGACCGGTGGTTACACATATTCTACTGGCAGCAAGATCACTCATACTTCAGAAATGGAAGAATACTGTCATTCCAGCCATTTCGGAGGTAAAAACATTAGTGGACATGAACTTAACATACGAGAAACTTCTGGCTTATAACTCATTAACGTACAAAAAATGGCAAGCCACATGGAGTTGTTGGTCAAATAGTAGAGTGTAATAATGGTGAACCTAAGTAATAATATGTATCATGGAAATGCTCTGAATCCCTTCCTTCCTTACCCATCTCATCCCCTCTATCTCTTTCTTTCCTTTGTAATTCTCTATTCCTATCCACCCTCTCTTATGTTATAATGCTCGCAAACTATTGAAGGCCCAAGAACTCTTCCATAATCGTCATTTAACTTTTCAATGTTAAACTACAAACTCTGTTTGTTTCTGATATTGTGAATGTCAGTGTCTATTCTTTACAAGAAAATTTCAATGGTTTGTACCACACTCTGTTATGTTTAAAACTCAATAAAAAATACTATTAAAAAAAAAAAAAAAAATTATCAAATTGGTCTGCATGGCTGTCATCCCAGAAGGAGACCTCTTCTAAAGATGATGCACAAGAAAGCCCACAAACCATTTGCTGAAGACAAGCACACTAAGGACATGGATTACTGGAACCATGTCCTGTGGTCAGATGAGACCAAGATAAACTTATTTGGTTCAGATGGTGTCAAGCGTGTGGGGCGGCAACCAGGTGAGGAGTACAAAGACAAGTGTGTTTTGCCTACAGTCAAGCATGGTGGTGGGAGTGTCATAGTCTGGGGCTGCATGAGTGCTTCCAGCACTGGGGAGCTACAGTTCATTGAGGGAACCATGAATGCCAACACGTACTGTGATATACTAAAGCAGAGCATGATCCCCTCCCTTCGGAGACTGGACCGCAGGGCAGTATTCCAACATGATAACAACCCCAAACACACCTGCAAGATGACCACTGCCTTGCTAAAGACGCTGATTTAAAGGTGATGGACTGGCCAAGCATGTCTCCAGACCTAAATCCTATTGGATACCCTCCCCACTATTTGTTTTACCTTCCTAAATGCCGCACTACAGTGCCACAACCACGTGCAATGCATGGGGAAGGTGCAGTTCAACCCCAGTCACTTAAACCACCACCTGCCAAATACGACAGGGGGTATAACTCCCACTGTGGCTGCAAAGCATTAACACCCCGGCATGTGTACACCCCTGCCTTTCCGGCAGAGAGTACAGTTGAGGGCTAGTAAAAACTCATCTCAACCACATGTTTTACTACCCCCAAGCCACTAAATATAAAGAACTATAACAATTATAGGAGTTCCTGTGATGATGCCAGTATGGCAAAAGGCATTGTTTGATTCTTTGCATGCTGTCCTTAGCCATGTGGGCTATGGGTCTCCATGGCATATGCTGTTGGCATAGGCCAGTGTTCATAGGAGCCCCTCTGATGATGCCAGTTTGGCTAAATACATTGTCTGATTCTTTGAATGCTGTCCTTAGCCATATGAAATATAGGTCCCTACCACATATGCAGTTATCACAGGCCAGTATTTATTAAAGCATTGCTCAAACTGTCGGCTCTATATAAATCCTGTATAATAATTTATTGGAGCACCTCATAGACTTTGCTCTATATCCATGTGACATTATGGATGTACATTAGTACACAAGCATCACTGTAGACTTTATCACTAAGATGGTGGGTCAAAACAGTCCAATTGCCCAATGGAGTTGCATTATGTCCTTGGATAGGGCATAGAAATATCATCATATGCTTCATCATCGAGACTGTGGGTCTACACTGTCTTAAAGCAATGTTTTTTTTTTCTTAAAATAACAAACATGTTATACTTTCCTCCTCTGGTCAAGGGTTATGCACAGAGTGGCCCCGATCCTCCTCTTCTAGGGTCCATCCGTGGCGCTCCTGGCTCCTCCTCGCATCAAGAGCCCCGTCGCAGAAGCACTCTCCCTGGGGGCACCCGTGCGCGTGCGCACCCGTGTCCACCAACACCGCCACGGTCACCGCCTCCTCAACCTCTAGGCTCCTACTCCACATCCACCTCCTCCTCCAATTTTTCTTTTTTTTATGTGATTTTAAGTTATTTCCCTATCCACATTTATTTGCAGGACACTTGTCCTACTCTTACCCCCATTTTGCTTCCTTTTGCAGCCCTCTAGCCCTTTCCAGGAATTTTTTACAGCCATTTTCGTGCCCAAAAGTTTGGGTCACCATTGACTTCAGTGGGGTTCGGGGTCCGGGGTCAAGTTTGGGTCAAGTTCGGTGCCAAACTCGAACTTTTTCGCGAAGTTCGGCCGAACCCGACGAACCCGAACATCCAGGTGTCCGCTCAACTCTACCTATGAGGTTTTGCTCCTCACACATTCACGTTCTCAGGCACTTACTGATATGTATGGATGGTGTACTGAGCTGTACGTGTGCTGCACTGTATTTCCTGATACTGTATGTAAAGAAATAATGCATTCTGTATGTAGGCCAACTAATCAGCTGGCTGATTAATCGATTATAAAAACAGTTGACAACTATTTTCATAATTGATTAGTAGTCCTTAATGGCAATCACCTGACCACAAGTTTTGGCCTTTGCTTTCCCTATCCAAGTCAAAGAGAATTAATGGTAAACACATGACAATTCTATCTCAAGTGTATCTCAAACACCAGTTGGACAATAGTTGTGGCATACCGGTCTATTAAATCCAGGGCAACATAGACCACCTTGACTTCCATTACGCACTTAAAAGCTGTAAAGAAGCTGCTTTGCTAATTGAAAAAGGTAATAAAAAACACAGACAACAGGACTCGGCCCTGCTCCTGGGCTACAAAAGCTCCCCTGCTATAATCTATCCAATGAGGACCAGAGCCCACGGCAAGAGCTGCTAGGCTCATCCCTGGGGGCGGGAAAGATCGGGCTCAGGTAAGTAAATGGGCTCTGGGGGGGCAGCTGCAACAAAAAAGGTTTTTCACCTTAATGCATAGAATGCATTAACCACTTGACCACTGGGCACTTAAACCCCCTTAACAACCAGACCAATTTTCAGCTTTCAGCGCTCTCAATTACTCAGTCATGCAACACTGTACCCATATGAAATTTGAGTCCTTTTTTCACACAAATAGAGCTTTCTTTTGGTGGTATTTAATCATCGCTGGGATTTTTATTTTTTGCGCTATAATTAAAAAAGGACCGAAAATTTTGTAAAAAAATGAATTTTTCTTCGTTTCTGTTATAAAATTTTGCAAATTAGTAATTTTTCTTCATACATTTTGGTCAAAATTTATACTGCTACCTATCTTTGGTAAAAAAAAAAAACAAATTAGAGGATATTATTCGGTCTTTGTGAAAGTTATAGAGTCTACAAGCTATGGTGCCAATCATTGAAAATTGATCACACCTGATGTACTGATGGCCTATCTCATTTCCTGAGACCCTAGCAAGCCAGGAAAGTACAAATACCCCCCCAAATTACCCCTTCTTGGAAAGTAGACATTCCAAGGTATTTAGTAAGGGTTATGGTGAATTTTTTGAAGTTGTAATTTTTTCCCACAATTCTTTGCAAATGATTTTTTTTTTCCCAAAATTGTCATATGTTAACGGGTTATTTCTCACACCCAGCACATGCATACCACAAATTACACACCAAAACACATTCTACTACTCCTCCTGAGTATGGCAATACCACATGTGTGAGTCTTTTACACAGCCTGGCCACATACAGAGGCCCAACATGTAGGGAGCGCCATCAGGCGTTCTAGGAGCATAAATTACACACATAATTTCTTGACTACTTCTTGCACTTTTGAAGGTCCTGGAGCACCAGGACAATGGAAACGCCCAAAAAATTACCCCATTTTGGAAAGTAAACACCCCAACGTATATTCTAGGAGGCATAGTGAGTCTTTTGAACATGTCATTTTTTCCACAAGTTTTTGGAAAATGTGGAAAGAAAATGAAAACACATTTTTTTTTTACATAAAGTTGTCCATTTATACAATATTTCTAACACACAGCATGTACCTAGCAAAAATGACACCCCAAAATATATTCTGCTACTCCTCCCGAGTATGGCGATACCACATGTGTGACACTTTTACACAGCCTGACCACATACAGAGGCCCAACATGTTCTAGGGGCATACATTTAGATTCTAATTTGACCATCTTTTACACTATTGTGAGGCACTGTGGTGGCATGGATAGACACTGTAGTGGCAAATATGGGCAGGGTATTGGCACGGATGGGCACTGTAGTGGCACGGATGGGCACTGTAGTGGCATGGATGGGCACTGTAGTGGCACGGATGGGCAGTGTAGTGGCACGGTTGGGCAGTGTAGTGGCATGGATGGGCACTGTAGTGGCATGGATGTGTCACAGATGAGAACTGATGTGGTATGGATGAGCATGAATGAGGTACAAATGAGCCATGGATGGGGATGGATGAGCCACGGATGGGTGGGTGAGCACGGATGGGTGGCTGGGTGAGCATGGATGGATGGATGGGTGAGCAGGGCTGGGTGGGTGAGCATGGATGGATAGCTGGGTGAGCACGGCTGGGTGGGTGAGCATGGATGGATGGCTGGGTGAGCATGGATAGATGGATGGGTGAGTGTGCACGGCTGGGTGGGTGAGCATGGATGGATGGCTGGGTGAGCACGGATGGGTGGGTGAGCACGGATGGATGGCTGGGTGAGCACGGCTGGGTGGGTGAGCATGGATGGATGGGTGAGCATGGATGGATGGGTGAGCATGGATGGATGGGTGAGCATGGATGGGTGAGTGCGCACAGCTGGGTGGGTGAGCATGGATGGATGGGTGAGCACGGCTGGGTGAATGAACACGGATGGATGGCTGGGTGAGCATGGATGGATGGGTGAGCATGGAAGGATGGGAGAGCATGGATGGATGGGTGAGCATGGATGGATGGATGGGTGAGCATGGATGGATGGATGGATGGGTGAGCACGGCTGGGTGGGTGAGCATGGATGAGTATGCATGGCTGGTTGGGTGAGAATGGATGGGTGAGGATGGGTGGGTGGGTGCTGGATGGCTGGGTGATTGATGGCTGGGTGATTGATGGCTGGGTGGGTGGTAAATGGATGGTGCAGTTGCTAACTGTCACTAGGCAGCGCTGTGGGCATTACACATCGCCCACAGCGCTGCAGCACCTCCTCTCTCCTCTTGCAATGCACTGATCGGTGCGGAGAGGAGAGAGAAAAGCCGGCGCTTCCGCCGGCTTGTTTACATGTGATCACGCCGTCATTTGACGGCGCGATCATGTGGTAAAAGGCCGCTCACAGTAGCCATTCACCGCGATCCGTGATCAGTCGGGTCCCCCGGACCCAACGGTCACGCATGTTCCCGTGTGCGCGCTCCAGGGGGCGCGTGGGAAGCGCGATTCTGGGAGGACGTCAATAGACGTCCTCCCAGAATTAAGCAACCGCCCTGTAGACGTCTTTTGTCTATAGGGCGGTTGTTAAGTGGTTAAAGCGGAGTTCCACCCTATTAAAAGTCAGCAGCTACAAAAAGTGTAGCTGCTGACTTTTAATAACTGGACGTTCACCTGCTCCACGCTCCAATGATGTGGCGACCCGCAGTGTTGCTCTTCTCCCCCTCCTCCATGCGTTGCCGGCACCACAAGCTGTGCACTGTGAATGGCCGGCGTATCTTCTGGGACCTGTGACGTGTCCCAGAAGATCGCCAAGGGGGAAAGGGGGAAGGTGTGTTTCCTTCTGGCTCCCCGCCCCTACCCCCAAAAAAAATGACATGCCAATTGTGAAATGTCAAGGGGTCACCTTCCCTTAAAATGGGAGTTCCACTTTTGGGTGGAAGTCCGCTTTAAGGTGAAAAACCGAGAGGGTTTACAATCCCTTTAATATTCTTTAGAGTTGCATCATATTTCCAGAGGAGGTATGTTGTGTTATATGTTACTTGTGGCTCTCTAATTGCTCTCACACTGGTGTGCTATGTACAGAGGATTCATTTGTTGATGCTTGCATTTTATGAGACTATTTTGAATAGTAACAAGATTGCTCTCCATAATTTATACCTTGTCCATGGATTATGGTTATAGAACTGACATTTTAAATACGGAATTTCATTCCAATAGACGCTCATCATCCCACTGGGAAAAAAATTGTGGTTGATTTTTGA
This sequence comes from Glandirana rugosa, assembly GCA_018402905.1. Lineage (NCBI taxonomy): Eukaryota > Metazoa > Chordata > Amphibia > Anura > Ranidae > Glandirana > Glandirana rugosa. Next base: position 205,392 of record BLSH010026341.1, read on the forward strand.
TTACAACGCTATTCCAGACACAATTAATGAGTTCACAATTAGCCAAACAGACAGTGTTGTCAGCACCTATCCTTCATTGGGAAACTTTGTCTTGACTACTTCATATGCATATAACCTTATAGTGATATTCAAAATGATGCATGGAATACAATACGAGTGGTTATAACTTTTATCCGAGGAGGTAGCTAGTGTACGAACTACTAGATATATTTGATACAGCTGTGATATTCCATGTAGAAGATAGATCTACATCTGAATTCTTATAGTTCTTTATTTTTGAGTCAAATTTCTATCTACATTCCCATTGGCAAATGTACCCCCTATTTGTACTTATAATGATTGTCACCAAAAAGAAATGGACAAGGAATAAAACATTTTACAGTTGTCCCCAGAACAAGAAATGAGAGGAAATATTTTAAATGGGAAATACTTCTTCTCAGAATAACTGTCTAAAATAGGAATTCCCCTATTTTGGGAGATTTCCTCTAGCTTTCTGTTGCGTCTTTGGGACAGGCAATAAAGGGAAATTGCCCCAATGGTTCAGCAAATAATAAACTGGCAGGGATTTTACTTCTTTTCATACTCTGTCACAAGCTAATAAAAATATTTTGGCTATGTATACATTTTAAGTTTGACTACTATTGATTCAACTTGAAGAGGTCCTTGCATTCGCATAAGAATATTTATGGTATTTTTTTATATAACAATGTTGATGAAATATGAGTAATTTTAGATCTTATGAATAAATATAAGTAACTTTTTTTATGTATAAATTCTTTATTTTTCAAAGATATATAGGAACAAATCAGGTCAAACTGACATCAGGAAAATAAGTTTCAGTCAATAAGTACATTACATACACATTTATGAGATTAAACAATATATTCTATACACATGGACATATGCTGGAATTTAGATCAGAATCACTATTTCAAAAATAGAAGGCAAAGGATGAGTATGTTGAAAATAAAACAGCTCAATAGGTTTCTAAATCTGTATTTTAGGCTAGTCCGCAAAAGTAAAGTTTAAACATATGTAATTTCTACTTTTTTAGCCTTTTTGATTGTTTTTTTTCTTATAGGTCTCTAACATTGAAGCTGAAAGTCGTAGCCACTATATGTTTTCAACCTAATATTGTACATTGTTAGCTTTGTAGTGTCAATATTTTTGGGTAAGTTACTATTGCTGCCTGTATTCTCATTGGGAGATTTCTTCTCATTTGAAGCCAGAACATTAAATGAGAGAAAAGGAACCTCTCTCTGCTAGAGTCACATCCTTTATGCAGAACATTGTTTGTGTTTTATAGGCTGCTAACCTGACTTAGACTATTGTGACTGTGTAAATAGGTGAATTCCTTCTTTTAGGGGGGGAGAGGTTGGGTATGAGAAATGGCCCTCCCCAAACAGGATATATATACAGGTGTAAACTCATATATTCTTTTAATTTCAATAATTATGGCTTACAGCTAGTGAAAACCCAAAATTCAATATATCAGAAAATTTGAATATTACATAAAACGAGGCTCCTTTTGCACGAATTAATGCATCAATGCAGCGTGGCAAGGAGGGGATCAGCCTGTGGCACTGCTGAGGAGTTATGGAAGCCCAGGTTGCTTATAGCGGCCTTCAGCTTGTCTGCATTGTTGGGTCTGGTGTCTCCCATATTTCTTTTGACAATACCCCACAGATTCTCTATGGGGTTTAGGTCAGGTGAGTTTGCTGCCCAATCAAGCACAGTGATACTATGATCATTAACCAGTTCCCGACCAGCAGCCATCATTATACTGCGGCAGGTTGGCTCTTCTACATGAATCGCCGTAGCTGTATGACGGCTCACACATGTGTGATTGCGGGCGGGCTGGTGCACGCTCACGCCCGCTGTGGGAGCGTGCCCGCGGGTTGGGCGAACTTGATTTTGATTGCCTTGTACAAAGGCAGAATGGGGTTCTGCCTATGTAAACAAGGCAGATCCCCATTCTGACAGTGGACATGTCAGAGATCTACTGTTCCCAGTGATCGGGAACAGTGATCTCTGTTATGTCCCTGTCAGCCCATCCCCTCTACAGTTAGAACACACCTAGGGAACACAGTTAATCCCTTGATTGCCCCCCGTGTTAACCCCTTCCCTGCCCGTGTCATTTTTACTTTGATTAGTGCATTTTTATAGCACTGATCAATGTAATAATGTCACTGGTCCCCAAAAAGTGTAATTTGGAGTCAGATTTGTCCACCGTAATGTTGCAGTCCCGCTAAAAATCGCAGATCCCTGCCATTACTAGTAAAAACAATTTGAAAAAATAAAAGCCCCTAAAATCTATCCCATAGTTTGTAGATGCAATAACTTTTGCACAAACCAATCAATATACACCTATTTTACCAAAAATATGTAGAAGAATATATATTGGTCTAAACTGATAAATAAATTCATTTTTTATATTTTATTTGGATATGTATTATAGCAGAAAGTAAAAAAAAATATTTCTTTTTCAAAATCGTTGCTCTTTTTTTGTTTATAGCGCAAAAAATAAAAACTGCAGAGGTGATCAAATACCACCAAAAGAAAGCTCTATTTGGGAAAAAAAGGACTTCAATTTTGTCTGGGTACAATGTTGCACAACCGAGAAATTGTCAGTTAAACGACTGCCGTATCGCAAAAAATGGCCTGGTCAGGAAGTAAGTCCTTCCGGGGCTGAAGTGCTTAAACTAGGTATTGGTACGTTTGGCAGTGTGGGCAGGTGCCAAGTCCTGCTGGAAAATGAATCAGCATCTCCATAATGCTGGTCAGCAGAGGAAGCATGAAGTGCTCTAGAATTTCCTGGTAGAGGGCTGCACTGACTCTAGACTTGATAAAACACAGTGGACCAACATCAGCAGATGACATGGCTCCCCACATCATCACTGACTGTGGAAACTTCACAATGGACCTCATGCAACTTTGATTCTGTACCTCTCCACTCCTCCTTCAGACTCTGGGACCTTGATTTCCAAATGAAATGCAACATTTTCCACAGTTCGCAATGATTTGGGGAGCCATGTCATGTGCTGATGTTGGTCTACTGTGTTATATCAAGTCCAAAGTCAGCGCAGCCCTCTACCAGGAGATGCTGATTTCATTTTCCAGGATTTCATTTTCCAGCAGACTTGGCACCTGCCCACACTGCCAAAAGTACCAATACCCGGTTTAATGATCATGGTATCACTGTGCTTGATTGGCCAGCAAACTCCCCTGACCTGAACCCCAGAGAATCTGTGGGGTATTGTCAAGAGGAAGATGAGAGACACCAGACCCAACAATGCAGATGAGCTGAAGGCCACTTTATAGAGAGAAAAGAAACTGAAGGCATTGTCAGGAGGTGTACATTGAGCTTTGTAAGAGGTGATAATTACCTGGATGTGATTAATGATAGCTACCTGAATATGAATAATTTAGAATGCACACACATGAAAAATATATCTAATGCTAGGTCCACTAAAATTAGGTCAATGGGACAGTGGGGCAGACCCAACTGGGAGAGAGGCTTTTGGAGGGGACTAGGGGCAAGCCTCCTACCCACTGATTATGGCCCATGCAGGAGACCAGGAATTTTGTCTGCTTCTCCCCGTCAGATCATGGTGAAGAGAGCAGATCATTCTCTAATGATGGACAACCATGTGATGAACGCTGAGAGCGAGGCTTGGATTAATTCTCTAAATAAGGACAATAAAACCTCCCTTCTAGACTGGATGGAAAGGTGTAATTTTAATCTTGTACAGATTAATGGTCAGAGGAAATATGGTGGCTCTTCTGCAGATTGAGTTGGAGAAGCCCCTCCACTTGGGACAGAAATATTTTCAACAATCTACCTCAAGAAGGTTATGAAGATAAATTAATTCCAATTTTTCAGACTGCTGGAACATTGCATGAGTTTTTGTTTCATAGACTGGTTCCGGACAGTCTAAAGTGGGGTGGGATCCCTGAATAATGAAATCATTGTCTGGGTGAGCAGTGACCTGAGTCACCTAGGCTTGTCTAGGTGACTAATTGTTAAATAGCTTACTGTTTAATTAGCTAAATGTTGGCAGTCCCTTAGCTATGTTAATTATCTTACTGGTTACAGTTTGTATAATGTTTTTTAGCTCTTACCTGATTTTGTGTGGTATAAATTTTGTGTGAGTTTACAATAAAGTAAGTTCTAGTTTGCACCTAAGCTAGTGTTGTGTAATACTTGGGTGCAATATTCTGCTATAATACCTGGTAAATGGTTCCAGACTGGAGGAAGCTGTATCTTGGCGGAAGCACCCAAGCGAGGTGCTAGGTGGTCTGTCACAAGTGATCACACTCTGGCAGTGGGATTTAGCAGTTTGGCAAGAGTTTTGGACAGCTTAAACCTCAGATTCCTTTGTACCTGCACAATTTGATATGGCTAACTATTTATCCTAGAATAGTGTAAGTGAATTTTTGAAACTTCCACACCTTGATACAGAGGTTCATTAAATTCACACACCCATATTACATCACAACACATCCAATAGAATTTGCTGAATATTCATTTTTTATGCTATTTTTCAAATTATATTTCTGGAACTACAGCTTCATTCAACGGACTCTATATATATTTCTTCTGCTACACCTTTTCTTTTATGATAATCCACTGGATTTTTTCACCTTTACAGAAGTTTTAAGACATTTCATTATCACATTCCAAAGATATTATTTGGCAAGATCATCAGAACAGACTTTCCATGATTAAGACGTCACCTATTCTTGATTCATTCATTTTTCATCATAAAAATGGCAAAAATGCAATAAAAGAGAAAAAGGCATTAAGGACATACTAAATATCTTAATTCATGTTTTTTAAAGAGGTTTAAGCTCTGCAAAAAAATTGTCAAGGTTGCATTAGTGAGTATGAGGTTACAAGGCATACAGAGAATTGTGACCTACAGTGTACTAAGATAGTAAAGTGATTCTGCTTCATTTTTTGTAGCTTAACTATAGCAAAAAAAAACACATATATACTGTATATATATATATATATATATATATATATATATATATATATATATACACAGTATCTCACAAAAGTGAGTACATCCCTCACATTTTTGTAAATAGTTTATTCTATCTTTTCATGCGACAACACTGAAGAAATGACACTTTGCTACAATGTAAAGTAGTGAGTGTACAGCTTGTATAACAGTGTGAATTTGCTATCCACTCAAAATAACTCAACACACAGCCATTAATGTCTAAACCGCTGGCAACAAAAGTGAGTACACCCCTAAGTGAAAATGTCCAAATATCCAATATCGCCAGGCCATTGCAGCCCAGCAGGTGATTAATCGACAGGCCATTGCAGCCCAGCAGGAGACGAATTGCCAGTTTGCGGAGGCGCTGGTGACATTAAAGAAGGGGTCTGCAAGTCCTTTGCTGGTGGAACAGAAAATGGTGCGCGCCAGCTATTTTCTGCAGAAGATGACACCTGCGGATAATGTGGAAGCTTACCTCACAATTTTTGAAAGAGTCGTTGTTCGAGAAGGATGGCAAAAAGAGCAATGGGCAGGACTGCTAGTGCTCTCTCTGACAGGAGTACCCCAAAAGGCCTATTATGACCTGGAACCAGATCCTGCCCAGTATTATGAGACACTGAAAGTCGAGATGCTTGCACGCATTAGTGTCCCCATTGCAGTTTGGGCTCAATGGGTGAATCGGTGGTCATACAGTATTGACAAGCCATCCCGCTCCCAAATGTTTGACTTAATACACCTGACCAAGAAATGGCTGCAGCTAGTGACTTTTCCAGGCCCTAAGATTGTGGAGCGTGTGGTCATGGACCATTATTTATGTGCGCTCCCTGCCACTTTGAGGAAATGGGTCAGTCATGGGGGCCCTAAGACTGGAAACCAGCTGGTGTACCTGGTGGAGAGATATACAGCTGCCGAGGACTTGTTGAACCCATCCATGCCCTACTGCAAGGTCTGTAGGGGTGAAAAATTTCCCGGAGGATCAGGTAAGACTGTTCCAGGGTTCAAGGGCATAGGGAAAAATTACAAAACTGTTGCCACATATATAGAGACTATGGTCTCAGGACCTGGAGACTGGCCAATTAGGTCAGGAAGGTCTCTGAGGCCGTTTAGAGGACTGGATACAGAACACATAAAGTGTTACAGTATCTCACAAAAGTGAGTACACCCCTCACATTTTTGTAAATATTTTATTATATGTTTTCATGTGACAACACTGAAGAAATGACACAATGTAAAGTAGTGAGTGTGCAGCTTGTATAACAGTGTAAATTTGCCGTCCCCTCAAAATAATTCAACATACAGCCATTAATGTCTAAATGACTGGCAACAAAAGTGAGTAGACACCTAAGTGAAAATGTCCAAATTGGGCCCAATTAGCCATTTTCCCTTCCCAGCGTCATGTGACTAGTTAGTGTTACAAGGTCTCAGGTATGAATTGGGAGCAGGTATGTTAATTTTGGTGTTATCACTCTCACTCTCTCATACTGGTCACTGCAAGTTCAACATGGCACCTCATGGCAAAGAATTTTCTGGGGATCTGAAAAAAAGAATTGGTACTCTACATAAAGATGGTCTAGGCTATAAGAAGATTGCCAAAACCCTGAAACTGAGCTGCAGCATGGTGGCCAAGACCATGCAGTGGTTTAACAGGACAGGTTCCACTCAGAACAGGCCTCGCTATGGTCGACCAAAGGAGTTGAGTGCATATGCTCAGCGTCATATCCAGAGGTTGTCTTTGAAAAATAGATGTATGAGTGCTGCCAGCAATGCTGCAGAGGTTGAAGGGGTGGGGGTCAGCCTATCAGTACTCAGACCATACACCGCACACTGCATCAAATTGGTCTGCATGGTTGTCATCCCAGAAGGAAGCCTCTTCTAAAGAGGATGCACCAGAAAGCCTGCAAATAGCTTGCTGAAGACAAGCAGATTAAGGACATGGATTACTGGAACCATGTCCTGTGGTCTGATGAGACCAAGATAAACTTATTTGGCTCAGATGGTGTCAAGCGTGTGTCACAGCAACCAGGTGAGGAGTACAAAGACAAGTGTGTTTTGCCTACAGTCAAGCATGGTGGTGGAAGTGTCATGGTCTGGGGCTGCATGAGTGCTGCCGGCACTGGGGAGCTACAGTTCATTGAGGGAACCATAAATACCAACATGTACTGTGACATACTGAAGCAGAGCATTATCCCCTCCCTTCGGAGACTGGGCAGCAGGGCAGTATTTCAACATGATAACGACCCCAAACACACCTCCAAGGCGACCACTGCCTTGATAAAGAAGCTGAGGGTAAAGGTGATGGACTGGCCAGACCTAAACCCTATTGAGCATCTGTGGGACATCCTCAAGTGGAAGGTGGAGGAGGTCTCTAACATCCACCAGCTCTGTGATGTCATCATGGAGGAGTGGAAGAGGACTCCAGTGACAACCTGTGAAGCTCTGGTGAACTCCATGCCCAAAAGGGTTAAGGCAGTGCTGGAAAATAATGGTGGCCACACAAAGTATTGACACTTTGGGCCCAATGTGGACATTTTCACTTAGGGGTGTACTCACTCTTGTTGCCAGTGGTTTAGATATTGACTGTGTGTTGAGTTATTTTGAGGGGACAACACTGTTATACAAGCTGTACACTCACTACTTTACATTGTAGCAAAGTGTCATTTCTTCAGTGTTGTCATATGAAAAGATATAATAAAATATTTACAAAGATGTGAGTGTACTCACTTTTGTGAGATACTGTATCACTGCCATGCGTTTGGTCATGTTGCTGCTAACTGTTCCCTAAATGATGAACCAATGCAATGTGATAATGCTTACTTGAAAAAACGCATGTCTCTTTTCGCACAGGTGGCATGTACTGCAACATGTCAGGAAGGCATGAAAAACAAATGTGTTTAATTTCAGTTGATGGAAAGCCAGTCATGGTTCTGTTAGATTCTGGTAGTGTGGTGTCATTAGTCAAAGGTGATTGTGTAAATCCTGCAAAGTTACACCCTAGCACTATTGGGGTTATTTGCATACATGGTGACACACGTGACTACCAGACTGCTGTGGTTAAGATTGATACCCCTTGGGTCATAGTGGCACATTCAGTGGGGGTGGTACCCTCACTGCTTCATGAAGCCCTAGTGGAGATAGATTTTCCTGACTTTTGGAGTTTATGGGAAAACCAACGAAGTCAGAAGGACAGAGCTCCCCCTGCTGAGGAAACACTGGAACTCACACCAGACCCTTTTGATTACAAAATTGAAAGGAAAATGGTTGGCGTGTCCAAGGAAGGAGAAGATCCTTTTCCTTTTGTCTGTAATGGCTGGGGAGCAGGAGGATCTGGAATCCAGCCCCAGCTGGAGGTTAATGAACAAGAAATTATCTCTGACTCTAATAGTGAGAGTGGACAGAATGTGGTACGTGACTTAGAGGTCAGAAAAGATGATTTTTGTACGCAACAACTGAAAGACGCCACACTCAATAGAGCCAGAGAAAGCATTAAATGATAGATGGGGAACCTGTTGAACTTAATATAGGGGTGTCTTTTCTCTACATGGTTCTTAAAAATAACTTGTTGTATCAGGTGGTAAAGCAAGTGGTGGAGGAGGTAGAGCAGATAGCGGTTGCCAAACCCTATCGCCAGGTGGTATTAGATTTAGCCCATTGTCATATGATGGGAGGACATCTGGGTATAGAGAAAACCAATGAGAGAATAACCCAGAGATTCTTTTGGCCCGGTTATATGCAGATGCCAAAGAATATTGTGAGTCATGCCCAGAGTGTCAGTATTCTGCTCCATCGCCCCATCTTCTCAGTCTGCTGGTACCATTACCAATCATTGAAGTGCCTTTTGAAAGAATTGGCATGGATCTGGTGGGACCAGTAGTAAAGTCTGCCGGGGCCATCAGCACATACTGATAATACTGGACTATGCCATGCGATATCCTAAAGCCATTTCCTTGCGTAATACCACCCGTAGACTGATGGTCTTGTGGAGCGATTTAGTAAAACGCTCAAAAGCATGTTAAAAAAGGTGGTGGACAAAGATGGGAGAAATTGGGATTTTTTGCTGCCATACCTCATGTTTGACATATGGGAGACACCTCAGGCATCTACAGGTTACTCCCCTTTTGAACTACTGTATGGGTGATTGCTAGATGTTGCAAAAGAAACGTGGGAGGGAGCGACCACGCCTTATAGAAGCATCATCGAGCATATCTCACTGATGCAAGATAGAATCGCTGCTGTCATGCTGCTTGTACGGGAACATATGGAGCAAGCCCAGGAGGCCCAGAGAAGGGTTTATAATTGGGGTGCTAAGAACCGGGTCTTCAGCCCTGGCGATAGAGTGCTGTTACTAGTCCCCACAGTTGAGAGTAAAGTCCTAGCAAAATGGCAAGGTCCCTTTGAAATTATGGAAAGAGCAGGGGAGATAAACTACAAAGTTTACCAGCCAGGGGAAAGGAAACCCCCGGGACAAATATATCATGTTAATCTCTTAAAACCTTGGAAGGGCAGAGAGACTTTACTGGCAATGCAAACCCCCCAAAAGGACATGGCCCCCGTGACGCCTGAAGTACCCATAACTGAAACCTTCTCAGTGGCCCAACAGAAGGACATTAAAGAATGTGTTTCTCTCACCTGCCCGGACTGACCACAGTTATACAGCATGATATAATTATGGAAGTAGGTGTCTGCGTAAATGTAAAGCTCCATAGCATACCCGAGGCTAGGCGGATAGCAGTTGCAAATTAAATAAAGAACTATAAGGTTTTGTAATGATTTCAGGAAGTTGAACAGCGTGTCCAAATTCAATGCGTAACCAATTCCTCGGGTCGAAGAGCTTGTTGACAGATTGGGAGGTGCCTGGTACATAACTACTTTAGATCTGACTAAAGGTTTTTGGTAGAAAACTGTGAAAGAGAAAACTGCATTTTCTACCCCTTGGGGGGCCTTCCAGTATAAGCGGATGCCTTTTGGTTTGCATGGTGCTCCTGCTTCATTCCAGAGAATGATGGATAAGACCTTAAGACTAGTGTTGAGTGAACCCAGACTGTAACGTCTGTACCGAACTTTTGGGTGTCTGGGACCCGGACCCGAACACGGACATTTCAAAAAACGTTCGGGTTCGGTCCGGGGTTCTGCTATTTTACTCCACGTGTTGAGAAGCTGCAGCAAAAGAGAAAGTGTCAAAAGATGGTTTTTGGAAATCAGTCTAGATTTCATCAATACATGGTCCGTGGAGGGTTAGACAGTTGTTCGAGAAGCTGGGCTCCTTAACCAATGCGTAACTTAAACCTGTGCGACAAGTTGAAGGACTTTAGTAATGTTTTGGAATATCAAGAAATAAATTAAACGTTGACGATAGGCGGATCGGAGCCCATACGATACCTCGAAATGTAAATGCGTCTGTGGATGAAGGTATTAATATAGTACGACATATTGACACCAGTCAGGCCCGTCCACTCTCTTTGTGTAAGAAATTACAGGAA
>BLSH010026341.1:236096-246586 GCA_018402905.1 Glandirana rugosa
CAGAGCTTGATCTCCAACTCAAAGCAGCGGTATGTGAAATCTCTAATTTCTGCTATCTGTCCTCAGAGCAACAGCACAGACAGCAGTAGTAAAGTAATCTATCTCAGGATGCAGGATCAGGTCTTAAAATGTCTCAAATCTGTTCCTCAAGCTTTCAGCTTCCTTTCCCTACACTAACCCAAGGAGCATGTGACTGCAGCACTGTGACTCCAGCTTATAAAGAGGCTGGGTCACATGATGCACTGGCCAATCACAGCCATGCCATTAGTAGGCATGGCTGTGATGGCTTCTAAGGGCAAACCAGTGAAACGCTTGTTGATTGGCTGCCCTGCAGCTTCTCAACACGTGGAGTAAAATAGCAGAACCCCGGACCGAACCCGAACGATTTTTGAAATGTCTGGGTCCGGGTCCGTGCCACGGACACCCGAAAGTTCGGTACGGACCCGAACGTTACAGTCCGGGTTCGCTCAACACTACTCAGGAACCATTGAGCGGGTTTCAAGATCAGGATCCGAGTCCATACTGAGGAGTGCTGAGGGATCTGGTGCCGGCTGCGATAGGCAGTGGCTGAGGCAATATGGAGACTGGAATTTCACCTCCCCGGTGTTCCAATCAATCAGAGGGCAGTGGGCCCGGAACCAGGGAAGGCCAAGGATAACTGGGAACAGTGGGGAAGTGATGACGTCCAGTAGTAGGAACTCTGTATGACCCCCTAGAGTGCTGGCAGAAAGGGGAAGCGTCTCCTGGGTCACGGCACCTGATCTGATAGCCGACCCATTAGCTAACCGGATGACCATTGGGTGGTCCTTGGTGCGGAGGGGAATGCGATGCTGGGTGGAAAACGTGAGGTCCACAAAACAGCTGCAGGCCCCTGTATCCAGGATGGCTGGGTCCTGTATCCTGCCAGAGACCGCACGTTTCCCAAGATCTGGGTAAGGCCCTTGGCCGGACAATTCCGAATCCGATGTCCTGATTCCCCGCAGTATAAACACAGATTGAAAGTCATGCGTCTCAGTCGCTCTTCAGGTGACAGTGGGGAGCGAGGACGCCCATATTGCCGTAGTTTCAAGTGTCCATGTGGAGAGGAGGAGGAGGTTGTAGTAGGACTGGGTGCAGCAGCTCTTTCCAAGCTGCGTTCCCGCAGGCGATGGTCTATCTGAATGACCAAATTGACTAGCGCGTCCAGGGTGTGAGGAACCCCGACGCGGGCCAACTCGTCCTTGAGCGGCTCCGAGACCCCCAGGCGAAACTGGTAACAAAGGGCCGGACCATTCCAGGGTGTATCAGCGATACAACGCCGGAACTCGGAGACGTACTCTTCAGCAGTACGGTGGCCCTGTTGGAGCGTATGAAGCACGGACTCTGCAGAAGCAGCCAGGTGGGGATCCTCATATAGAAGAGACATCGCTTGGAAAAAGCACTCCAGTGTTGAGGTCTCCGGGTCGTTCTGCCTCAACAACCGGGGAGCCCATGCCTGGGGCCCATCTCGGAGGAGCGAGATCACAAAACCGACCTTGACTGACGCCAGAGAAAAGGTACGGGGTTGCAGGGAGAAGTAGAGTTCACAAGAAGTCCGAAATGCCCGAAAACTCTGGTGGTTCCCCGCAAACCGCTTGGGCGTAGGCACCTTGGGCTCTATAGGGAGATCCACTAAAGTGTGGGACGAGGCCTGATCGGGATCAGCTGATGTGGGCGCCAGATCCCGCATTTGGCTTTCCAGATGGACATACTCATCCTGAAGGCTCTTGACTGCTTGAGACAGGCCGGCAAGGTGGGTACACACTTCCTCCATGATAGAGGGCCCCGGCACAGACTCAGACGTGGCTGTCCACTACTGTCATGTACCTGATGGTTGAGTCTGACTTATGCGGGGGCAACCTCCCTTGCGGCCCTGGTTCAAGAGCCCCTGGTAGTGCAGACAGGGAATTCTGGAGCACAGGGGGGCACGAGGGCTGGACTAGGTCACAGATGACAGGTGATGGTCCGCTGAAGCTCGTGCAGGTGGATGGTCGGTGATACAGGCTGGGTCGGTAACGGGCTGGCAGTGCGGTACAGGTGGTTCGGGCAAGCGGGTAGTCGGGTACAGGCAGGATCGGCAACGTGCGGGCAATAGAAGGTTCAGGCAGAGGCGTAGTCAGAGGCAGGCAGAAGGTCGGGGCAGGCAGCAGGCAGACGGGTCAAACAGGAAGCCGGGGTCACAGGTGCAGGAAGTCTCAGGGTAAAGCCGGGGTCACAGGAGCCAAACGCTGTAGAGCGGATAGCACCAGCCAGCAGGCTCTGCTGACTTAAATAGAGCCATCAGGCGTCGTTTCCGGGGCGTGCGCGCGCACGTGAGGGCGTGCGCGCGCGTGAATGCGCACAGGCGTGCGCACCACCGCGGAAACACGAGAGGCATTTTTATTAACACCTCCACTAGCCTGCTACGTATTCTCTGCAGTCTTGAATCCTATATGTTTGGCTTTATTTTACTGGAACTTTTCGATTTCCTTTAGATGTGCCTTTGAGGCTCCTTTGTGAGCCCAGGCTCCTCTCTTTTCTCTTTCTGTAATTGCTGGAATAGCATCAGCCATATAGGAGGTACTAATACCATCTTATAAGGGTGAGTGTCTGAGATGACTTATTTATCTATCTTTAAACCATAAACAGCGGTGCTTATATCTTAATAGAACTTTCAGTTATCCCTCTTTGACATTGTCCTAGATTACCTTGTAATAAGAAACACTAAAGAACTATCCTGACATCCCTATGAGACACCCCTGATGTACTGCAGCAGCCTGTTTCCATATTCTCCCTTTTTTTCTCTGTTATCAGGTAACCATACGTGTTGAAATGCAGTAGTGGCTTCTTCCTTGGCAATTATACACCATGGGATGTAGCACCGGCCTTTTTAGTGACTTAAATGGATTTATAGGATGTTTGGTGCATCTCACTGCATTAAAATGTTTATATATATCTTAAAATTTTCACTCTTTGTTATATTGCAGCCATTTGCTAAAATCATTTAAGTGCATTTATTTTCCTCCTTAATGTACACACAGCACCCCATATTGACAAAAAAAACACAGAATTGTTGACATTTTTGCAGACTTATTAAAAAAGAAAAACTGAAATATCACCTGGTCCTAAGTATTCAGACCCTTTGCTGTGACACTCATATATTTCACTCAGGTGCTGTCCATTTCTTCATCCTTGAGATGGTTCTACACCTTCATTTGAATCCAGCTGTGTTTGATTATACGGATTGGACTTGATTAGGAAAGCCACACACCTGTCTATATAAGACCTTACAGCGCACAGTGCATGTCAGAGCAAATGAGAATCATGAGGTCAAAGGAACTGCCTGAAGAGCTCAGAGACAGAATTGTGGCAAGGCACAGATCTGGCCAAGGTTACAAAAAAAATTCTGCTGCACTTAAGGTTCCTAGGAGCACAGTGGCCTCCATAATCCTTCAATGGAAGACGTTTGGGACGACCAGAACCCTTCCTAGAGCTGACCGTCCGGCCAAACTGAGCTATCGGGGGAGAAGAGCCTTGGTGAGAGAGGTAAAGAAGAACCCAAAGCTCACTGTGGCTGAGCTCCAGAGATGCAGTCGGGAGATGGGAGAAAGTTGTAGAAAGTCAACCATCACTGCAGCCCTCCACCTATCAGGGCTTTATGGCAAAGTGGCCTGACGGAAGCCTCTCCTCAGTGCAAGACACATGAAAGCCCACATGGAGTTTGCTACAAAAACACCTGAAGGACTCCAAGATGGTGAGAAATAAGATTCTCTGGTCTGATGAGACCAAGATAGAACTTTTTGGCCTTAATTCTAAGTGGTATGTGTGGAGAAAAACAGGCACTGCTCATCACCTGTCCAATACAGTCCCAACAGTGAAGCATGGTGGTGGCAGCATCATGCTGTGGGGGTGTTTTTCAGCTGCAGGGACAGGGTGACTGGTTGCAATCGAGGGAAAGATGAATGCGGCCAAGAACAGGAATATCCTGGACAAAAACCTTCTCCAGAGTGCTCAGGACCTCGGACTGGGCCGAAGATTTACCTTCCAACAAGACAATGACCCTAAGCACACGGCTAAAATAACGAAGGAGTGGCTTCAAAACAACTCCGTGACTGCTCTTGAATGGCCCAGTCAGTTGATTTAAACCCAATTGAGCATCTCTGGAGAGACCTAAAAATGGCTGTCCACCAATGTTCACCATCCAACCTGACAGGACTGGAGAGGATCTGCAAGGAGGAATGGCAGAGGATCCCCAAATTCAGGTGTAAAAAACTTGTTGTATCTTTCCCAAAAAGACTCATGGCTGTATTAGATCAAAAGGGTGCTTCTACTAAATACTGAGCAAAGGGTCTGAATACTTAGGACCATGTGATATTTCAGTTTTTCTTTTTTAATAAATCTGCAAAAATGTCAACAATTCTGTGTTTTTCTGTCAATATGCGGTGCTGTGTGTACATTAATGAGCTTAAATGATTTTAGCAAATGGCTGCAATATAACAAAAGTGAAAAATTTAAGGGGGTCTGAATACTTTCCGTACCCACTGTATATGCATGCATGAAGGCGTACGTGCACATATAGATATATATATATATATATATATATATATATATATATATATAATTATGTTTCCATACTGTTGTATACTTGTTCGCCCATTTATACATGCCAAACATCTATTAACAGTCATATATAGATTAAATGGCCCATGTAATCTCTTGCCCCTCGAGCGAGGCATAGTTGTAATCTTATGACATTCACTATCTGTTGTATGCATTTTTTGATCCAGATTGTCTCTGTCCTCCTGCACACTGTTTATTCTCACACCCGCCGGGGCAGACCTTATCCCGCGAGTCGCGAGTGTAGCTGCATCTTGGGTAAGGGGGCCTTGTGGGGTGACCAGTGCACAAAAATAATACCACAATATGTTCCATTACTCCTTATTGGAGATATGCATGTATGTATATTTGTCATATTTGCTGTCTAATGTAAATGTTTTTCATTTTTATTGTTTACTGTTACAGTATGACACAAGCATCAAATTTAACTTTGCACACCCCTCTGTACAAAAGACTCCTGAGGAAGCGGTGATACATATGTAATCCGCGAAACATGTTGAGTTTACAGAACAGTATAAGTATCCATCATGACTACAAACTACACAGATGCTTGATTTTTGCCTTGCGTGCATTTTATTCATTTATGTAAATGTATGCTCACTTATCCTTGTTCTCCCTTTTTAAAGATGATCTGTAATAATTAAAAATGTATATTTTTATAAACTATTTTGTACTTAATGTGTACGGTACCATTAAAGTTCATTATTAAGGCCTCCAGTGAGGGAAAACCCCAATTTTCCCCTTTTTGTTACAATTTGTTTTCGGATGGTACCGTGGTATATCTAATATCTACTTATGGCACTTCTTATCATTACCAAAAATATGTAAAAGAATACATATTGGCCTAAACTGATGAAGACATTTGTCGCTTTCAATTTTTTTTGGGGATATTTATTATAGCAAAAAGTAAAAAATATTGTTTTGTTTTTTTTCAAAAAAATTGTCTCTATTTTTTCGTTTATAGCGCAAAAAGTAACAGCCGCATAGGTGATCAAATATAACCAAAAGAAAGCTCTATCTGTGTGAAAAAAAGAATGTCAATCTTGTTTGGGTACAATGTCACATGACCTCACAATTGTCAGTTAAAGCGACGCAGTGCCATATTGCAAAAAATGCCCTGGTCATTAAGGGGGAAAATCTTCCAAGGTTGAAGTGGTTAAAAAGTAGTCTCTGTGCTAAGCTAATGCTGTCACTCTGCTGCAGACAGGAATAAGCATTTTCTTAGTCTCCTCTCCTCCAAGGATCAGGTTGTAGCATTGTAACTGTAAAATAAAGCAGAAGGTGAAAGGCTGCAGCAGGGGCAACACTGTGCCAGAAATTTGTAAAAGATAGGCAGGAACTGCTCCAGCACCAGGATTTACCTGATTGTGTCATCTCTGAGCCCACATCGCAGTCCAGCAGGTAAGGGCTGACCCTGGAAAATTCCTGAACAAAAAAACAAAAATGCATCTCAACTAAAACGAATAGCATACTGTAATATATATATATATATATATATTTTTTTTTTTTTTTTCAAAAACAATTTGTATATCCACTCAACCAATTGTGCAGTTAACTTTGGCAAATCCCTCATTTAACCACTTTAGCTCCGGAAGATTTACCCCCTTCATCACCAGGCCATTTTTGCGATATGGCACTGTGTAAACACACGCAATAAAAAAAATGTAAGAAATCAAGTTTCTTCATCAGTTTAGGCCAATATGTATTCTGCTACATGTGTTTGGTAAAAAAAAAATCCCAGTAAGCGTATATTGATTGGTTTGCCCAAAAGTTATAACGTCTACAAACTATGGGTTATTTTTATGAAATTTTTATTTATTTATTTATTTACTAGTAATGGCGGTGATTAGCAACTTATAGCTGGGACTGCGTCATTGCGGCGGACAAATCAGACACTAAGCATAACTTTTTGGGGACCAGTGACATCAATGCAGTGATTAGTGCTAAAAATATGCACTGTCACTGTACTAATGACACGGGCAGGGAAGGGGTTACCATCAGGGGCAACGGTTAAATGTGTCCCTAGGGAGTTCTTTCTAACAATGTGTGTGTGGGGGGGGGGGGGCTTGTACCGTGGGAAGACAGATATCCATGTCCCTGCTTAGCAGAAACACAGGATCATTGTCCTCTCTTGTCACAGAACAGTGACCTTGTTTACATAGGCAGGCCATATAGTGAATAGAAAAAAATGTGTAGCGCTAAAATGAAAAACCAACAGATGATCATGCGTATATAGCAACTCATACAAATTGATACATCTTGGTAAAACATAAAAAACAATAACATATAAATTAGAGTGTATATCACATTGACAATGAATATCCACTGTGTGAGGATTAGTGATACACAAAAAGTGTTAACCACGTGGTAGAAGAAAAAATAATAATAGTAGGAATTGTTTGTCCAATTGACTTCACATAGGTAAGATGTCAGATTTACTCCTGAAGTTCAAAAAGGGAAATAAATCCCAAAGTCTTCAACAGAATTCCACAGTGGACACATGTGAGAAGGAGACAGCCGCCACCAACTATAGGAAGACTTACCGGAATTTGTGGAAGCAATAAGGCATATGCCCAATGAGTCAACAAGGCTGGCGGTGTATGATCACCGATGAATGGAGCTGGTATGCCACTTGGTCATGGACACAATAGGGGATGTTGGATGGAACTAGGACCCAGATGATGTCTGAGTAGATGAAACGCGTTGGTACAAACCCTTCAGGTCAGGAACTAAGTGATGTGCTGGAGAGAAGTGAAGGTGCAATAGTCTACAAGTTGAACTGCTGCCACGTAAAATAAATATGTAAATTAACTGAGCTGCTGCTACCAAATAGTCTGCAAGTGATGTGCTGGAGAGAAGTGAAGGAAAAATAGTCTGCAGAAGAGATGTGCTAGAAGAAATAAAGTGTATATACGGTCGTGTATATAGGAGGTCCTATAACCAATTTTTTGGGCATCCCACAGTCACCCCTTTTCCTCATCCAAGTTAAATCCCTTAAATAAAACAAACAAAAACAAGAGTCGGCTTGTTCAGAGACTTTTGATGTGTGAGATATGGTGGGATTGAGGGCAGCTGTTAGGTGAACCACAACTACCAGCCACTCCCAAGGGAGCACATGGCTACATAAATATATACACAGTATGTGTGTGTGTGTATATATATATATATATATATATATATATATATATATAGTGATGGTATGCGAGGCGAAGTGATAGACGGACGCTATTTGTCGCCTCGCATACGTTACCGACACCGTATAGTGAGGTAACCTGTTCTGTTTAGTTTAGCGCCGCGCGGCAAGTATTTGTTTTTCTATTTTGTTTGTTTATTATGTCTACAACCTTTGCTAATAAACCTGGCAACCCGCCAGATTTTTAAGAAAGTTTGCCTGCATGCTGCTCTTTTCCCAGGAAAGTTGATCCCCACAGGTGGATTCATCAGGCAACTTTCCGAAATGGAGGAAATGTTGAAGGCCCTGCTGTAAGCCAATGCAGCTCAGCGGGAAACCAACCGCCGGGTCGCAGAGGCCACTGCAGCACAGCAGGAGGCATATCGGCAAGCCATTGCAGCTCAGCAGGAAACCAACCTCCAGGTTGCACAGGTCGCTGCAGCTCAATGGGAGGAGAGTCGCCAGGCTATCGCAGCACAACAGAAGACGAATCGCCAATTTGCAGAGGCCCTGCTGGAATTAAAGAAGGGGTTCGCACCTACTGTGCCGGTGGAACAAAAATTGATAGGTGCCAGTTACCTTCTGCAGAAGATGACACCTGCGGATGATGTGGAGGCGTACTTCACCACTTTTGAGAGAGTCGCTGTGCGGGAAGCATGGCAAAATGGACAATGGTCGGGACTGCTAGCACCTTTTCTGACAGGTGCGCCCCAAAAGGTTTATTTTGATTTGGAACCTGATAAGGCCCAGGACTATGAGTCTCTAAAAATGGAGATACTCGCACATCTGGGTGTCACCATGGCAGTCCGGGCTCAACGGGTGCATCAGTGGACCTACCGCATGGACCAGCCACCCCGCTTCCAAATGTTTGACTTGATCCATCTCATGAGGAAGTGGTTACAGCCAGAGACTTTGTCAGTCCCTCAGACCACAGAGTGCATGGTCATGGACCGGTATCTACGCGCGCTCCCTACTACTTTAAGGAAAGGGTCAGCCATGGAGACCCCAAAATGGCTGGTGGACCTCGTGGAGAGATACAGTGCTGGTGAGGACTTGTTGCACCCGTCTGCACCCCACTCCAATGTATTTAGTGATGAAAGATCACCTGGCGGACCCGAGAGGACTGGGTATAGATCACATACAGTGCTACCGATATCATGCATTGGGACATATTGCTGCCAACTGTCCCCTAAATGATGAACTAATGCAGAGTGATAATGCTTATATGAAAAGATGCATATCTCTTTTTGCACAGGTCGCATGTACTGCATCACGTCAGGGTGGCATGCAAAAGTAAATCTGTGTAATTTCTGTTGATGGGAAGCCTGACACTGCACTGCTTGAATCTGGTAGTGTTGTGACTTTAGTCAACAGCAATAGTACTGTCCCAGATCAGAGACGGGGAGGAGCACCCCCGTGGTGGGTGGTATACCTGAGCCGCAAGCTGAACAAGCATGAAAAAAATTACGCCTTTGTAGAGAAAGAGTATATCGCTATCAAATGGGCCTTAGACGCCCTGAAGTATTATCTGGTGGGGAGACCTTCAGACTAGTCACCGACCATGCCCCCTTGAAGTGGATGTGTGACAACAGGGAAAAGAATAGTCGGTGACAAGGTGGTTCCTCGCTTTACAGCCCTTTAAAGTGTTACTAAACCCACAACAGTATAATCTGTCTGTATATGCAGAATAGCATGCTTGCTATACTCACTGTGTAACTTAAGGGGTTAATCCTCTCTATTGTGTAAAAAGGCTGTTTGATTCTGTATGGCCAGATACTCCCTGCATGCCCTGTCTACTATATTAGACTCTACTATACTATACTACATGCAGGCAGTGTAGAAACATTGCATATGCTCTGTTTGATCTTCCAGTTTCACATGGACAGACTACGGTGCATTTCTAGAGGCAGTGATTGTTTATTTGTGAACTGAGCATGTCATTGGCAAAGCACCAATCAGCTCTGGCCAGATTGTGGATTGTGGGTGAAGGGTCACTGATGCACAGGAAA
This sequence comes from Glandirana rugosa, assembly GCA_018402905.1. Taxonomy (NCBI): domain Eukaryota; kingdom Metazoa; phylum Chordata; class Amphibia; order Anura; family Ranidae; genus Glandirana; species Glandirana rugosa. The sequence continues at coordinate 245,892 of BLSH010026341.1, forward strand.
TTTCATCATCAGAGAGTGAACTATCCCCTCCTATATCAACACAGTGGAAGCCCTGGCTACTTGCAGTTTTTCGATAGTAGCAAACAAACAATTACTGCTGCGCAATAGTGTGGTGTAGATTGAACAGGTATTCAAAGGGTACTGCTGTGGCCTTGCTGCCCTCAAGGGTAGGGGGTGTCCCAGATGTCACTGAATGAAGAAGAAAAATAGGGTGCACTGACCTAGTGCATTTTCCCAAAAGATCATTTTTTATTAAATAAGGATTAAAAATACTCACAAACATATGAGGCATATTCGCATATCTTAGCCTCCAAGTTGGGGGGAGCTCATGAGCTCTGAGGAAGAAGGTTCGCCTTCGAAACATGTAAGCTGGTGCAGCCTTCGTGTCCTTTCTGACGTGGTTTGGAGATTGCTGCCATAACAGGTCTATATGCCCCAACTTGGAGGCTAAGATATGTGAATACCCTCCATATGTTTGTGAGTATTTTTAATCCTTATTTAATAACAATTATCTTTTGGGATAATGCACTAGGCCGGTGCACCCTCTTTTTCTTTTTCATACTTGCAGTTTTTCACCTGACTGCAATATACAGATGAAAAAAAAGGTATATAGCAGCAGTGTTTTGATATTAAAAAAGATTTAGAAGCTGTGTGCACTGTGTGTGTGTGTGTGTGTGGGGGGGGGGGGGGGCTTA
>BLSH010026341.1:249991-267469 GCA_018402905.1 Glandirana rugosa
CCTTAAAAAAACCTTCTAAATTTTAGAACACTAATATGGCTCCTCGCGTCTGAAACAGGCTTTTCCCACTCACTGTGAAGATGATTTTAGAACAGTAATATGGCTCTATGCCCCTGCAATAGGCTTTTCCCGCACACTTTGAAGATGATTTTAGAACAGTAATATGGCTCTATGACCCTGCAATAGGCTTTTCCCACACACTTTGAAGATGATTTTAGAACAATAATCTTTCCCTTAAAGCAACAGCTGGAGGCTTCCCCTGTACAACTTGGAGATGATTTTAGAATCTAAAATCATCTCCTAGTTCTATAGGGAGACGTTCCTACTGTTGCTTAAAGGGACAGATTATTGTTTCTTGCACAAAATTAAAAAGTGCATCTACATTGCTGGTTTAAAAAAAACCAAAAAAATTCCAAAAATAAAAAAAACTGTGTTGGCTACCTCCTCCTCCACCGCCACTTTCACCGCCTCCTCAAACTCCAACTCCACAGCCACCTCCATTTTTGATTTTTTTATGTGAGTTTAGGTTAAAAATTATTTTAAGTTATTTCCCTATCCCCATCTCTTTGTAGGGCACTTGTCCGACCCTTACCCCCATTTTCCTTCCTTTTGCAGACCTCTAGGATTTTCCAGGACTTTGTTACAGCCATTTTTGTGCCCAAAAGTTCGGGTCCCCGTTGATTTCAATGGGTTTCGGGGTCCGGGTCAAAGTTCGGGTCAAGTCTGGACACGAACCCGGACTTTGTCCCGAAGTTCCAGAGGTTCGATCAACTCTAATCACCAGCTGCCACTGGTGGCCACAAATAGAATGTTTATATATACCAGAGATATGCAAAAATGTTTGTTTAATGCATCATACACTTACGATCATATTGAATTACCTACTTTCCTACAATGAGATTTTCTATACAGACCAGATCAAAATAATTTTAATCAAATCAACTGGTTTTGCTTGAAATGATTCAAAGGCACAGTGGCACTTTGCAAGTGCATTTACACTCATTTTCCCCAGAGCTTAGTGAATGTTCAGGTGCAGGGAAAATGAAAAAAACAGCATTTTTACTTGCACATGATTGGATGATGGAAATCAGCAGAACTTCACCGCACTCACTAAGCTCTGGGGAAAATGAATGCAGCTGCACTTGCAAAGAGCACAGTCTACTTGCCTTTAGTAAATTAACCCCAGTATGTGTCTTTTTGATAATTCATAGATCCAACCATATTATCCGATTCTGTGAAGAATCATTCAGGCTGAGTTCACACTACTGCAAATTGGATGCGAGTTCCCCCATATCCAATTCGCATGACAGGAGACTGTGACCGTCTCTCTATGGAGCCGGTTCACACATCTCCGGAGCGGCTCTGGTGCGAATTGCACAGGAGTCCTGTGCATGTTCTGGTCCATTTCAGGTCCGAATTCAGGCAAATATTCAGACCAAAATTGGATCTGAAATGGTGAACATGCACACACCGGAGCCCTGCTGTAAGCTGCTCTGTGCTGCAGAGTGAACCCAGCCTTAAGGAGATCAGTCTGTGTAATGGTGGCCATACACTTTTTATTTAGATTTTTGTTTTAGACTCAATTTAGATCAAATTTGGTTAAGCTGAATCATTCGGCCAGGGTCGAAAACCATTGACTGTTTTACATTGATCAGCAGCACTAAGAAGCTTTGGTTGTGAATCCATTTGTATTTTGAGCAATCAGATTATGAGATTGCATAGTGCGATGTGATCGATAATTTACGATTGTATTTTCCAACTACTGTTCCAAATCAACTTCCCCATATGTGGCATATTGATTGATTGGCTTGTCGACTATTTCCAACTATTAATTCTACTACTGACCAAATCTACTTCCTCATCTGTGGCATATTTTGTTTGATTGGGTTGTCGACTATAGATTCATTCCTATTGGGAGAGATTGATTGGAAAAGAAATTGATCATATATCAAAGAGTGTATGCCCACTGTTAGCGGTAATAAATACCTGGAGGTTTTACACTTTCAAATTACTTTGTATACTGCATTTACTGTAAAATGAAAAGATCTCTACCTGATGTTGGGACTGCTATTAGTCATAAGGCCTCATACACACGGACGTTTTTTAGCGACGTGTTTTTGAGCGTTTTTTGCAGCTCTCCATGTTATTCAATGGCCCCATAGAAATGCTGACGTTTTTGAGTTGTAGATAGCGTCGGCATTAGTGAGCCGAAAGCAAAAGCTGCGGCCAGCGCATTCCGAGGCTGTAGAGTTATGGCGTTTTTGACGCTGAGCCGGCAAAGTGCTCACTAACTAGCGACGCTAACCGACATGTTTAGTGCCGGCGTTTTCAGGTTAAAAAATAGCAGAGGAATATTTTTTAAACAAAACGCTTATTGACCCCGATGCTCACTAACGCGCATTAACGCCAATGCAAAACGCAGACGAAATCACGTTTTTGACGCCTAATTTATTTAACTGCTTGCCGACGGCTGATCAGCAATTGACGGCAACAATGTGGCTCTGTAACGCGAATCAGCGAATCGCGCCGGAGGCGCGCGCGCTCACTGTGTCCGGGGGGGCCAGGGAGCGGGTGCGGCGGCTTCGATTGCCGCCGGCCACCCGCGATGCCCCCCTCCCCCCGGAGCGAATGAGCGGAGGTCCGTGTATGTAAACACGGACCTCCGCTCTGTGTGAAGGGGAAGGGAAGTGATCACAGCCTTCCTGTAAGTGAAGGCTGTGACCACTTCCTTTCCCCAGCTAGGCAAGTCCCCCTACAGTTAGAACACGCCCAGGGAACACAGTTAACCCTTAGAGCGCCCCCTGCAGGTTAACCCCTTCACTGCCAACGGCATTTACACAGTAATCAGTGCATTTTTATAGCACTGATCGCTGTATAAATGCCAATGGTCCCAAAAAAGTGTCAAAACATTCTGACATGTCCGCCCCAATATCGCAGTACTGCTAAAAATCGCAGATCGCCGCCATTTTTAGTAAAAAATAAAAAAAAAATAAAAACCCCAAAAATGAATTCTCATCATCCGTAAATGCGACCACTTTTGCGCAAACCAATCAATAAACGCTGATTGCGATTTTTTTATCGCAAATATGAGGAAGAATATAAATCGGCCAAAAACGGTGAAAAAAAATGTTTTTTTATATTTTTTTTTTGGATTTGTATTTTAGCAAAAAGTAAGAAATTTGGGTTTTTTTGCAAAATTGTCGCTCTTCTTTTGTTTATAGCGGCGATCAGAAATGACGCAGAGGTGATCAAATACCACCAAAAGAAAGCTCTGTTTGTGGGAAAAAAAGGACGCAAATTTCGTTTGGGTGCAACGTCGCACGACCGCGCAATTGTCAGTTAAAGCAACGCAGCGCCGAATCGCAAAAAGTGCTCCGGTCCTAAAGCTGGAAATCCTTCCGGGGCTGAAGTAGTTAATACGCCCGTATGTATGGAGCCTAAAAAGTAAGCTAATGCTTAGGAAAGCCTGTAAATGGCATTAAAAATCTGCTTTGTATTAAATCTTGGTCTATGACTAAGACAGCACCTAAAAAAAAGAAATCACTGTTTCAAATAGTCATACCTATAATTTACTAAGAATGATTGCATGATTCAAATTATTACAAATCATATGCATCATCATTGTTGTAAAAAAGGAAGGAATAGATCATTCAAAAATAGATCAAATACACGATGTTCCAAACTCAGGTGTTTCATAATGTAAAATCTTATTTTATACGACGAGCAATACTTTATATGTAAGGCTGAAACTTTTTATTTTAGTTTTGGATAGAGTAGTGAGAGTTTAGAACCCATTTCAGGTTTTTATCATTGCCTGTGTTGCTGTTAGGCCCTGTTCATATCTGAGCGATTTGGAATCACGTACAGAATCGACGCGATTCTGCCCGACTTTAAAAATCATGCTATAGTCATGGAAAAACGTGGGACACAAGTGCGGGTGTCATTCATTTGTGTAATTTTGCCATGATTGTCATGTGACCAAGCATAAAATAATTGCGGCACAACACGTGTGAAAAACATTCCGGACTCGGTCAAAATGTGGTCCTTGAATTTCTTTGGCATGACAAATGCACACAGAGTAGCCCATTCAAGTGAATGAGCTGCCCTATCCACTAGGCAAAATGTGAACAGGGCCGTAGGGAGATTTACACTCCCTAATTGTGTCTATCGTCACCAGAACTAAACGTGATGGAAAGTCAAAATTTTGGAGTTCTCACCAAAAAGAATGAAATCTTCCAGTAGGGACATTTATTCCGAGGACAGCTGTCTAAGACGGGGTTTCCTCACTTTGTAGAGATCTCCTCTCATTTTCTGTTGTGTCTAAAAAACAGAAAGTAAAATCTCCCCAAAGGAAAAAGTGACCCTGACTAGGGTTTTAATGATTTACTACTCTATCCAAAAAAATGTTTTTGATTTTAAATATATTTGAACACCTTGCTGACGAGCCGCAGCAGTTTTACTGTGGCAGGTTGGCACGGCTGCACAAATCACTGTCACTGTACTTCGGTTTTCGCATGCGTGATTTGCGGGTGCACGCGCGCCGCAGGAGCCTGGCCGCGGGTCCGGCAGACTCAATGTCTGCCGACGATCCACAATCGCCTTGTACCATCCAGGCGGATCCCCTTTCTGTCAGACGAAATGGGAGAGATCTTCTGTTCCCAGTGATTGGGAACAGCGATCTCTGTCATGTCCCTGGCAGCCCATCCCCCCTACAGTTAGAACACATTGAGGGAACAAACTTAACCCCTTGATCGCCCCCTAGTGTTAACCCATTCCCTGCCACTGTCATTTTTACATTGATCACTGCATTTTTATAGCACTGATCAGTGTACTAATGTCACTGGTCTCCAAAAAGTGTCATTTGGGATCAGATTTGTCCACTGCAATGTCGCAGTCCCACTAAAAATCGCAGATCGCCGCCATTACCAGTAAAAAAAAATAAAAAAAATAAAAGTCCCTAAATCTATCCCATTATTTGTAGACGCGATAACTTTTGAGTAAACCAATCAATATGCGCCTATTGCGATTTTTATTTTACCAAAAATATGTAGAAGAATATACAGTATCTCACAAAAGTGAGTACACCCCTCACATTTTTAAAATATTTTATTATATCTTTTCATGTGACAACACTGAAGAAATGATACTTTGCTACAATGTAAGTAGTGAGTGTACAGCTTGTATAACACTGTAAATTTGCTATCCCCTCAAAATAACTCAACACACAGCAATTAATGTCTAAAGCGCTGGCAACAAAAGTGAGTACACCCCTAAGTGAAAATGTCCAAATTGGGCCCAAGAAGCCATTTTCCCTCCCCGGTGTCAGGTGACCCGTTAGTGTTACAGGGTCTCAGGTGTGAATGGGGAGCAAGTGTGTTCAATTTGGTGTTATCGCTCTTACTCTCTCAAATTGGTCACTGAAAGTACAACATGGCACCTCATGGCAAAGAACTCTCTGAGGATCTGAAAAAAAGAATTGTTGCTCTACATAAAGATAGCCTAGGCTATAGGAAGATTGCCAAGACCCTGAAACTGAGCTGTAGCATGGTGGCCAAGACCATACAGCAGTTTAACAGGACAGGATCCACTCAGAACAGGCCTCACCATGGTCGACCAAAGAAGTTGTGTGCACGTGCTCAGCGTCATATCCAGAGGTTGTCTTTGGGAAATAGACGTATGAGTGCTTCCAGCATTGCTGCAGAGGTTGAAGGAGTGAGGGGTCAGCCTGTCAGTGCTCAGACCATACACCACACACTGCATCAAATTGGTCTGCATAGCTGTCGTCCCAGAAGAAAGCCTCTTCTAAAGATAATGCACAAGAAAGCCCACAATCAGTTTGCTGAAGATAAGCAGACATGGATTACTGGAACCATGTCCTGTGAACTGATTTATTCTGAGGACAGCTGTCTAAGACGGGGTTTCCTCACTTTGTAGAGATCTCCTCTCATTTTCTCTTGTGTCTAAAAAAACAGAAAGTAAAATCTCCCCAAAGGAAAAAGTGACCCTGACTAGGGTTTTAATGATTTTCTACTTTATCCAAAAAAAATGTTTTTGATTTTAAATATATTTTAACACCTTGCTGACGAGCCGCAGCAGTTTTACTGTGGCAGGTTGGTACGGCTGCGCAAATCGCCGTCACTGTACGTCGGTTTGCGCATGCGTGATTTGAAGTTGAGTGCACGTGCTCAGCGTCATATCCAGAGGTTGTCTTTGGGAAATAGACGCATGAGTGCTGCCAGCATTGCTGCAGAGGTTGAAGAAGTGGGGGGTCAGCCTGTCAGTGCCCAGACCATATGTTGCACACTGCATCAAATTGGTCTGCATGGCTGTCGTCCCAAAAGAAAGCCTCTTCTAAAGATAATGCACAAGAAAGCCCACAATCAGTTTGCTGAAGACAAGCAGGCATGGATTACTGGAACCATGTCCTGTGGACTGATGGGACCAAGATAAACTTATTTGGTTCAGATGGTGTCAAGCAAGGCTGGCCCAAGACATTGTGCTGCCTGGGTCCAAAAATGAAATGCTGCCCCCCCCCAAAAAAAAAATGCACCCACCAAAAGGCCCCCACATCCATTATTTTATATCATGATAATTAAAACTAAAATTAAATGTATCAGGAAGTCAGATTTACATGCAACAGTACCTTGTCTATATGCAAAATTATATGACATACTATTCTGTTCAATTCCAAGGGGCAGGTTAGGGCAGTATATGGACAGGCTAAGGTAGTATAGGGGCAGGCTAGGGTAGTATATAGACAGGCTAGAGTAGTATAGGGGCAGGCTAGGGTAGTATATAGACAGGCTAGGGTAGTATATGGGCAGGCTAGGGTAGTATAGGGGCAGACTAGGATAGTATATAGACAGGCTAGGGTAGTATATTGACAGACTAGGGTAGTAAATGGACAGTCTAAGGCAGTATAGGGGCAAGCTACGGTAGTATATAGACAGGCTAGGGTAGTATGTGGACAGGCTAGGGCAGTATAGAGATGGGCTAGAGTAGTATAGGGGCAGGCGGAGCCAGTTGTCATCATGACACACAAAACTGCTGTAAAAAAAATCTTGGGTGTCAATTTGCTGGGTAAATAGAAGAGAAGGAGAGGCGGCTGTGGTTCAATTTTCAGCCCCTCTCAAAGTGCCGCCTGGGTCCAATGGACCCACTGGGACCCATGGTAGGGCCATCCCTGGTGTTAAGTGTGTGTGGTGGCAACTGGGTCAGGAGTACAAAGACAAGTGTGTCTTGCCTACAGTCAAGCATGGTGGTGGGAGTGTCATGGTCTGGGGCTGCATGAGTGCTGCCAGCCCTGGGGAGCTACAGTTCATTGAGGGAACCATGAATGCCAACATGTACTGTGACATACTGAAGCAGAGTATAATCCCCTCTCTTCGGAGACTGGGCCGCAGGGCACTATTCCAACATGATAATAACCCCAAACACACCTCCAAGATGACCACTGTCTTGCTAAAGAAGCTGAGGGTAAAGGTGATAGACTGGCCAAGGATGTCTCCAGACTTAAACCCTATTGAGCATCTGTGGGGCATCCTCAAATGGAAGGTGGAGGAGCGCAAGGTCTCTAACATCCACCAGCTCCATGATGTCTTCCCGGAGGAGTGGAAGAGGACTCCAGTGGCAACCTGTGAAGCTCTGGTGAACTCCATGCCCAAGAGGGTTAAGGCAGTGCTGGAAAATAATGGTGGCCACACAAAATATTGACACTTTGGGCCCAATTTGGACATTTTCACTTAGGGGTGTACTCACTTTTGTTGCCAGCAGTTTAGACATTAATGGCTGTGCGTTACGTTATTTTGAGGGGACAGCAAATTTGCACTGTTATACAAGCTGTACAGTCACTACTTTACATTGTAGCAAAGTGTCATTTCTTCAGTGTTGTCACATGAAAAGATAGAATAAAATATTTACAAAATTATAAAATTACTAAACTGATGAATACATTTTTTAAATATATATATATTGGATATGTATTATAGCAGAACGTAAAAAAAAAATGTTTTTTTTTTTTCAAAATTCTCAGTTTTTTCATTTATAGTGCAAAATATAAAAACTGCAGAGGTGATCAAATACCACCAAAAGAAAGCTCTATTTGTGGACAATATGAAGTACTTGCACATATAGAAATTTAGAAATGCTCTTTAATAAATGTCATATTCTTAAATCAAAAAATTATCTTATTAGTACATTTCTATAGGATTAAAAGGAGGAAATTGTAGTTTCTAGTGGTGGTGTGAGAACCAAAATCCCCCATAAGAGAATCTCAGAAGCAAAGTTCAGCAGTTTGTCTGCATTGATCGTTATTAGGATAACTGTAACAAATGCTTCAAAGAAGACCCAGGACACATGACCTGCTGTTCATACAACAAACTGTCTAATATTCCTTTTTCACTTTAACAGTATTGATTTATTGATATACAGTAAATCCCAAAATCCCAAACTGACAATATTACTGTAAAAGAAGTTTGTATTTTATTTTTAAAAAAGTACATGAGTTGTTTTATTGTGCTTTCTATATTAGCTGCCTATTGCTTAAAGCTCAACTTCTGACAAAACTTTTTTTTTTTAAGTTTTGGATAGTAAAAAAGGGTAAAAAACCAAATCAGATGCCAGACAAGACAGTAAATAAAGGGGATTCCCCCAATAAGGACAAATGGCAATAACAATGCTCTAATTCCCTTCTACTTGTAGTCTAGCAAAAAAAGTTTAGTTTATCCCCAGAAGGGAGATTTCCCCCTTCGGCTTTCACACATGCGGACCATTTGTCCATTTTTCATCCATCTGTTGACAGAGGAAAAAAAAAACATTAACCACTTGCCTACTGGGCACTTTTACCCCCTTCCTGCCCAGGCCAATATTCAGCTTTGAAAGCTATCACATTTTGATTGACAACTGCGCGATCATGAAGCACTGTACCCATATCAAATTTTTATCATTTTTTCCACACAAATAGAGCTTTCTTTTGGTGGTATTTAATCACCACTGTTTTTTTTATTTTTTTGCTAAACAAAAAAAAGACCAAAAATTTTGAAAAAAACAAAACGTTTTTCATAGTTTGTTATAACATTTTGCAAACAGGTAATTTTTCTTCTTCACTGATGTGCGCTGATGAGGCTGCACTGATAGACACTGATGAGGTGGCACTGATGGGCACTGATGAGGTGGCACTGATGGGCACTGATAGGTGGCACTGATGGGCACTGATAGGTTGTACTTGTGGGCACTGATGGGCACTGATGAGGTGACACTGGTGGGCACTGATGAGGAGGCACTAATGGGCACTGATAAGTGGCACTAACGGGCACTGAGAGGCATTACTAATAGGCAGCACTGATGAGCACTGATAGGTGGCATTGATGGGCGCTGATAGGCACTGGTAGGCTGCACTGATGGGCACTGATGGTGAGTTACTGATGGGCACTGATTATCAGCACTGATGGGCACTGATTGGTGGCACTAGTAGACACTGATTGGTGGCACTAGTGGGCACTGTTGGGACTGCACTGATAATCAGGACCAGTGGCGGCTGATGAATTTTTAGGATGGGGGTGCCAGGCCATGCCCTTCCTTTTTGACGCCTCCTACTTCTCATAAGCTCCACCCCTTATAGAATCCACCCACCCTCTCCCCTGTATTCCACATATTGTGTCAGGAGTATACGGCTCAGCATCACAGGACAAATTTTACAACTCAGCATCACAGAACAGAGTATACAGCTCCAGCATCACAGCACAGAGTATACAGCTCAGCATCACAGGACACAGTATACAGCTCAGCATCACAGGACAGAGTATACAGCTCAGTATCACAGGACACAGTATACAGCCCCAGCATCACAGGACCCAGTATACAACTCAGCATCATAGGACACAGTATACAGCTCAGTATCACAGGACACAGTATACAGCTCCAGCATCACAGCACAGAGTATACAGCTCAGCATCACAGGACACAGTATACAGCTCAGCATCACAGGACAGAGTATACAGCCCTAGCATCACAGGGTAGAGTATACAGCTCAGCATCACAGGACACAGTATACAGCTCAGCATCACAGGACACAGTATACAGCTTAGCATCACAGGTTACAGTATACAGCTCAGCATCACAGGGCACAGCACAGAGTATACAGCTCAGCATCACAGGGCACAGTATACAGCTCAGCATCACATGGCACAGTATATAGCTCCGCATCACAGGGCAGAGTATACAGTTGAGCATCACAGGTTACAGTATACGGCTCAGCATCACTGGACACATAATACAGCTCAGTATTACAGGTGGGGTATAAGCAGCCAGTAACACGGGTGGGGTATTAGCAACCAGTAACACAGGTGGGGTATAAGCAGCCAGTAAAACTGGTGGGGCATATATATAGCAGCTCAGTAACACAGGTGGGGTATTAGCAGCCAGTAACACAGGTGGGGTATTAGCAGCCACTATCACAGGGGAGGTATTAGCAGCCAGTATCACAGGTGGGGGTATTAGCAGCCAGTAACACAGGTGGGGTATTAGCAGCCAGGAATTGCTTTTAGCAGACAGCAAGTGGCCCAAAAAATCTGGGACAACGTGTACCAGCGCCACTTTTTTTTAAAGGAGTCAGCACTTTTTTTCTCACAAATCCAGCGGGGGGGGGGGGGTTCAGGGCGGCGTACGGACGCCCCCTATGGATGGGCCGCCACTGCACAGGAAATTGATAATCACTGCCCTGATTATCAGTGCCGATGTCCCTTTAATAGAAGCCAGTTATCATCTTTCTTCTTCTCGTCTCACGCTGTCAGCATGAGGCAAGAAAACATGATAACCGGCTTGTGTTTACATCTTGTGATCAGCCGTCATTGGCTGACAGCTGATCTTGTGGTAAAGGGCCGCTGTGATTGTCCCTTTTCCCCCGATCTGTGATCCGAGGACTCATCAATCACAGAGTGCTCTGCCCGTGCACCATAGGATGACAAACTGATGCAAAACTGATGTAATCTTCATCCGTTTTTTTCTTTGAAAAAAAGTGCCTGAGCTGATCAAACGAACAGTCCTCATGCGTGAAAGGGGCCTTATTCTCTGTCTATGTGACAGGTGGCAAACAGAACAGGAACTGAAATCTACCCAAAGGGAAGACAGACAGCAATAAAACCAAATTTTCTGTCAAGATTATATTGCTGTCTTGTCCCCGAGGGAGATTTGCCCTAAGACTAATAATTTTGGTTTCTATTAACATCTCTCAGTTTTGTGTTTCACAAAAAAATATTCATCCTACTTAAAAAATATCCAGTAGACAGCCTTGCTTATACCCCATCTGTAAGTGTTTAAATCAGAACTTCAGTCATTTTTTTCTTCTTTCTATCTATTAAATCTTCTGCCCTTGTTGATTTAACTTTGGATAGTAAAAAAAAAAATTTCTGCCAGTAAATACCTCATACAGACCACTTCCTGTTTCTTGTCTGGCAAAATGCCTTGGCGTTTGACATCATGCACAGCTCTCTCCCTCACTCTTGTGAGAGTTTGCCAGGAAGGGAAGGGGAGATAAGTCATACGAGGGCCAATGATAGCTGCGGGGCTGGAGGTGTGCCTCTGTGTGTCTGTGTAAATCCAGGAAGTGAACAGGCAGCAGCTTGAGCTGCCCACAGTTAAAATGGCTGCAGCCAGACTCAGTGGAGGGAGATTTATGCAACATATTAGGCAATTACAGAATCACAGTATATATAAAATAATATGCAAAGTGGTTGGAGGGAAGGTTTAGAATAGCAAAGATGTTTTTATTACAAATTATGTGAGCAGTCTGCAGTTCCTCTTTAAGTCTGCTTTAAATAAATAAACATCAACAGCCATAGGCCCTTTACTTTTCTTACTTACACCTTCCTGTTGAGTGTAAAAAACTTTTTGAAAAATTCTTACCTCTTCTTTTTCAATGCGACCAAATTATCTAGCCATAATTTTTAGATGATGTAATTTTCCTCTGGAACTAGTTCATTCGTGTATCAGACTGAGCTGTTAATTTCATCCCCAGAGATCAGTGGCTCCAATAAGTCTTTTTTTTTTTTTAATTCTCCTCAGTACGTTTTTTTACAGCTTGTTGAGCTTTCTTTTTTACCATTCATCTTGTTCAGCATATAAAATGAATACTAAAAGTAGTTCAGGAAAGTAATTACATTAAAATGTCCTAACAGTCTTACGACCAAATTACCTGGAAAAAAAGGTCCTCGTGGGGGGGCTAAGTGACCTCTCGTGGCAACTTGACAAATGTTTTCTGGATATAACTACTTCAAGCATATTAATTACTGAAGTGATGCAAACAGCCACATGAGAACTATAAACTGATATTTTAAAGATGAGATGATGCATTCTGGTTTTTAAAATATTTAGACTATTTAAATCAAAATTCTGTTTAAGTATGATAATAATAGCCAGGCAAGTACTAGAAAATGTAGAAAATGTTTAAAAAAATTCTAGAGGCTAAAGATTTCCATGCAAAATGACCGTTCCAATGTTACCTACTCAGCATGTTCAATTCAATTTCTCATTCTTATGTACCTGATGTCAGGACGTGGCCAAGCTCTAGGCAAATGCATATGGACTTTACTAAATGCTAAGAGGCAGCTTAAAGGATAACTAAACCCAAGAACAAAAATGTCATAAATGCAAAACACCAGTCCTAAGATGTGGAGCCTGCATTATGTTTAGTTTTTTTCAGGCTTTCTTTCCATTATGATAACCTGGTAATCCTGGAAGGAATTCTTTAGTTCACAAAGCTGACCTGGGCAGGGCTGATTACGTTGCTTAAACTGATACTTCAGAGACCACAAGAAGTTAAAGTGGTTGTAAAGTTTCAAGGTTTTTCACCTTACCCTCTTGCTCACCGGACACTTAATCCCCCTTCCTGCCCAGACCAATTTTCAGCTTTCAGTGCTGTTGCACTTTGAATGACAATTGCGCAGTCATGCAACACTGTAACCATATTAAATTTTTATCATTTTTTTCCCACAAATAGAGCTTTCTTTTGGTGGTATTAAACCCTGCTGGGGTTTTTATTTGTTGTTAAAAAAAAGAGAAAATACCAAGAATTTGGAAAAAACAAAACCGTTTTATATTTTGTCATAAAATTTTGCAAGCGGGTAATTTTTCTTCTTCATTAATGTACGCTAATGAGGCTGCACTGATGGGTACTGATAGGCTGCACTGATGGGCACTGATAAGGCGGCACTGATGGACACTGATAAGGCGGCACTGATGGACACTGATAGGTGGCACTGGTGGGCACTGATGAGACAGCACTGGTGGGCACTGGTAGATGGCACAGGTGGGCACTGATAGATGGCACTGATGGGTGGCACTGATGGGTATTGATAGGTGGCACTGAAGGGCACTAATAGGTGGCACTGATGGGTGGCAGCAATGGGCACTGATATGTGACAGTGATGGACACTCATGGGCACTGGTAGGTGACACTGATAGGCAGCACTGCTAGGTGGCACTGATGAGGCACTAATTGGCAATGATTGGCACCGCTGGTGGGCATTGATAGGTGGCACTGGTGGGCATTGATAGGAGGCACAGATATGCACTGGTGGGCACTGATTGGTGGCACTGATATGCACTGGTGGGTACTGGCAGATGGCGCTGATGGGCACAGATGAGGTGGCTGGCTGTGTCTCTTCCTCTTCTGGACTAATGTCCCTTTCACAGAAGCCGGTGATCTGTTTTTTTCTCCTCACGCTGTTAGCTGATCATGTGGTGGGGCCAGGATCTGAGTCTCATTGACTCGGTGATCACAGAGCGCGCAACATGTGACCCACAGGGATACGCAGACAGCGCATGCTTGTGAGAACGTCTATTGATGGCCTCCCAGCAAAGTAGGCCTGCGCTGTATCCGTCATTCGGCTATAGCTCAGACGCAAAGTGGTTAAAGCCGCTTTTCAGTCATTTTTTCATCTTTCCATCTATGAAATCCTCTGCCGTTGTTGTTTTAACTTTGGATAGTAAAACATTTTCTTTTCTGCCAGTAAATACCTTATACAGCCCACTTCCTCTTTCTTGTCTGGTCATTAGCTTAGGCTTATGACATCATGCACAGCTCTCTCTCTCACTCTCGTGAGAGTTTGCCAGGAAGGGAGGAGGGATGAGTCATAAGAGAGCCAATAAGAGCGGCAGGGCTGCAGAGCTGGAGGTGCGTCTCTGTGGGTCTGTGTAAATCCAGGAAGTGAACAGGGAGCAGCTTCAGCTGCCCACAGTTAAAATGGATGCAGCCAGACTCAGTGGAGGGAGATTTCTGCAGCATATTTGGCAAGTACAGAATCACAGTATATATAAAATAATATGCAAAGTGCTTGGAGGGAAGCTTCAGAACGGCAAAGATGTTTTTATTACAAATTATGTGAGCAGACTGCAGTTCCTCTTTCATACATTCTATGCATTAAGGTGAAAAATCTTTTGTGCTGCAGCTCCTCCCTAGACCCCCCCCCCCCCCATTTTTCTTACCTAACCCTGATCCGATCCAGAGATGTGCACAAATGCAGCGGCTCCAGTCGCTGTCTCTCTCTTCATTGGACAGATTGATAACAGTTGGAGCCATTGGCTCCTGCTGCTGTCAATCAAATCCTGTGACACGGAAGTGGGGGTGGTTCTGAGTAACACTGTCTGTGTAAATGGACACAGCAGCGGGACTCGGGAGCGAACCCGTATGGATGCCCCTCAGGGAAAGCGGCTTTCCGTGGGGGCACCCGATGGAGAGGAGGAGCAGGGCTGCTCTGTGCAAAACCATTACACAGAGCAGGTAAGTATAGGCATGTTTGTTATTTTTATTTTAAAACACTTTAAGAGATCACTAGACTTGTGACAGAATCAATAGGTATTTTTTGTACTTATTGAACAGAAATAACAAAAACGCTTTTACTGGTAAATATGAAACGTTAAAGCGGAGTTCCACACAAAAGTGGAACTTCCGCTTTAAGGCCTCCTCCCCAGCTCCTGATGGTGAAACTTAGCTTTTGGTGAGAAGAGGGGGTGGGGATACCCAATACTTCTATTCTGGTCGTCTTAGGCGATTGGAAGTGGTCCTAGAAGACTTCAGGCCCAATCACGGTGCACAGCGCTGCTCGTGCATGTGCAGTGCGCACCCGGCCGTGAAGCCGCGGCCGGGTGCCCACAGTAGCAATGCCGGCATCATGGAGGGGAGGGGGAGAGATCCGAGGCTCCGTGCGGCCCCATCGCTGGACCGGGAGACAGGTGAATGTCTGTTTATTAAAACTCAGCAGCTACACTGCTCGTAAAGGGTGGAACTCCGCTTTAATTGTTATAGCTTACATACCCTTTAAAACTAAACTCAAGACAAACAGCTAAATAAGTGGGTAAAATGTTTGTATGGGAGCTGTTTTTCCTGTCAAAGGATTTGTAATTCTGTCTATCCAGTCTCAGGATTTAAACAGTCCTGCCAGACAGTGCATCAAGCATAATGAACAGTTCTTCCTCTACTACAGTTCAAAGGGTTCTTTGGTCACAGCATACACTTTCATTAGATAACTTCAGTATTGTAATAACAGGAGCAATTATTACTGTATAATAGACAATCCAATATACACTTACTTGAAAAAGAACTCATTTCATGTTGTGAGTTCTGCTGTCTGTTGGCCATCTCTTTCCACAACTTCCTGGATTCCCTGCATGCTGTACAGTTTCTTATCTGCTGTTTGCTGCCAACTCCTTAGAACTACATATCCCATGGTACATTGCTGCCTTTGAAGCTGTGATTCCTGTACTCTCTCCGCTTCCTGAAACTCCTCCTCTTAGGACCTTTGTAGTTAAAAAGGCAGGCTCTGTGAAATGTGTGACACAGCAGTGACTAATCACAAGGCATGGTGACTACATGTCACAGATTCAAGGAAGTAAATGTGTGGGGATCTTCACAAAGTAAGTAACAAACTTTAAGATCATTCAGAGCAGGCAAGAATTAATTGAAATGCATGTGAAAATGCATATAAATGATTTTATATTGTGACCACAGATACACTTTAACCACTTCAGCCCTGGAAGGATTTCACACTTTAGGACCAGAGCACTTTTTGTGGTTTGGCACTGTGTCACTTTAACTGATAATTGCACGGTCGTGCAATGTTGTACCCAAACAAAATTTGCGTCCTTTTTTCCCCACAATTATAGCTTTCTTTTGGTGGTATTTGATCACCTCTGCGTCATTTCTGATCACTGCTATAAACAAAAAAAGAGTGACAATTTTGCAAAAAAAAAAAATATATATAAAAGACATTTTTTTTCCATCGGTTTTGGCCGATTTATAATCTTCCTCATATTTTTGGTAAAAAAAAAAATCTCAATCAGTGTTTATTGATTGGTTTGCGGAAAATTCGCGTTTACGAATGATGAGAATTAATTTCTTGGGTTTTTATTTATTTGTAATAGCGGCGATCTGCAATTTTTAGCGGTACTGCGATATTGCAGCGGACATGTAAGACCATTTTGACACTTTGTTGGGACCATAAAAATGCACTGATTACTGTGTAAATGCCATTGGCAGTGAAGGGGTTAACCTGGAGGGGGCGCTCTAAGGGTTAACTGTGTTCCCTCAGTGTGTTCTAACTGTGTGTGGGCTGGGCTGGCAGGGGGAGGGGAGTGATCACGGCTTCCATATACAGGAAGCCTGTGATTACATCCCTTCCCCCTCTGTCAGAACAGAGATCCGTGTTTACTTACACGGACCTCCGTTCTTTCACTGCGGGGGGGGGCATCGGGGGTAGCCGGCAGAGATCAAGTCTGCCCTACTCGCTCCCTGGCCCCCCCCCGGAACACAGTGAGCGTGGGTGACGGCGTTTCGTGATAACGAACCACTTTGCCGCCGTCACGCTGCAATGGGCGGTCGGCAAGTGGTTAAATAATGTAACTAGGTCACCTCCCTGCCCCTTGTCAGTGAAGGAACAGTAGCAGATACATGATCTCATCCTATAGAACGGTCACTTAACCCCATATGGGGTATGTGTACCCAGTGGGGCTTTTAATGCACTTCACCGAAGAAAATAAATATGCAGTTAAAACCACATTTTATTCCTTATTTAAAAAAACACATTAACAAAAAATACATATCCCATTGTATTCCAAACTAGTATCATCATCTTAGTGCTTGAGGTCAACATGTTTCGTGATTAAACATTGCTTCATCAGGTTCTGCACTGATACGGTTGTTTAATTGTCATGTCTAATCTGGAAGTATAACATCATCATCAAATAGTCACAGCACATAATCAATGTACATAAAATTACCTAGGCATAATACAAACAAATGCAAAAACGAGAACCCACAAAACATATTAAAATGCAACTGTCCATAAATTGAGAATGTGTAGAGGCCAACAAAAGGGAGCAAGAAAAAAAAAGGGGAAGAAAATAAGTAAATCAAATCCCCTGTTAAAAAGGCAAGCAAATGTGGGGCTCATCAATCTGTGTGTGTGTGTGGGATGTGTATGGGGG